>RBNI01004416.1:0-14085 GCA_003990745.1 Jimgerdemannia flammicorona | reverse complement strand
AAAAAAAAAAAAAAAAAAAAAAAAATAGTTATACTGTTCATTGGAAATAATGTTTAGAAGTAGAGTCCAGTGCATCCTCTACAGATCCACATCCCTCCTCTCTTGTGCCATGTCCAAGTTGTGTTCAGCAGCCAATCTCTCCTCTTCAGCCTCCTTTACCTCTAATCCAACCAGAAGTTCAGCCATATTCTCCTTTTCTTCAAAGTCCTTACAATACTCCAGGCAGGCCTCCTGCCAAAGCTTCAGACTATAATGCTCTGCTCAACAGTAGGTGGTCAGCTCACCAGCAACAACTGCCTGCTCAGCCTCTCTCTCCTTATCAACCTCATACTCCTTCTTCTCTAGAAGAATTGCAAGCACTTCCACCTTCAGTGTCTCCACTATCCCATCACTATACATGATCTGTGCCCAATGCTCCTTACTCATCACTCTCAGGTCTACTTCTCCTAACCCTTCAGCTACAAGATTGTTCATCCTGTACATCCACAGTAGGTTTTCCACCTTCTTCCCTCCTGGCATCACTGGCCTCCTGGTATTCAGCATTGCAGTATCAGCCCCTACACTCACAGTCTCATCTCACCTCTCCTCCAGGACATCTACCAGCTCATCCTCACCAACTGCCACTATCTGTCCCCCTTTTGCTATATCAGGAACTCCAAAGTGTACTCACTGGGCACTATGCATCAGCACATCCTCTGCTGCCTTTCTCCTCTCAGCTGGACCCCTCCTGATAAGAGAGAGAGTATCATCTAATTCCTCTTCTCAGACTTCGAATGTACCATCAGCATAAGGGTCATTGTGTAGCATCTTCCTGGCTTTATCCAGGCCCTCCTTCCCATTTTCCCCTCCCTTACTAGCCCATACACTCACTTTGGCACCTCCAGACTCCTTAGCTCTACTAGCACTCTTCTTTGTCTCTCCTTTCATACTTGTCAACAACTCTCTCTGTCTCATGCACCCTTAAGCCCTCTCTCACTGTCTCTCATCAGTGTGAATATATTTCCCATCAACTATTTTCAAATGTATAGACTCTTCATACATCTTCCAGGCCTTTGCCCTCCACTCTACTGCTCCACTCATCTCCTCCAGAGCCTCCAACAGATCCTCCTCCTCCTTCTCACTCTCTTTCACCCTTGACACCTTATGGATGAAGACTCCCCACAATATAACTAAAGGCCTGTTACTTGTTTTCCCTGTGGCCTCTCTCTCTGCCAGTCTAATCCTGATGTCAACATCACCAGTCCTAAAAGTGGTCTCCTCCCATATCTAGAACCCAATATCGATCACATCACCATATTCTGCCATCTCCTCCTCTACCCTCCTCCTAGTCTCAACCTTCATTACCATAGCCACCCCCTTCACCAGTAACTAAATCACTCTGGGGTCCCACCTCAAACACCACACCATAGGGACCACCACCTCTCCTACTACTACTCCAGTCTTCAAAGCTTCCTCCAGTAGACCTGCCTCCTCAAACCCACCTCCACTCCCTCCAATCTCTTCAGAAATATCACTGAGATAGCTTTATTACTCCAAAATAATCCCCAGAACCATCCTTGCTATTACTGCTAAGCCCCAGAAGTACAAGGTTGCTCCAAACTCTGAGATTGACTTCTTGAGTAATGGTGTCACTACCAGTCCTGTCATACCATCAGCTAGGTCCCCTTTCCTCTTTGGTCCCAACTGTCCAGTTTCACCATCAACAGTCACATCTGGATTTTTTTCCAGATTTCATATCATGCTACTATCAGTAGTCTCCCCCCTACTCCCAGCAGCTGCTCCACCAGCCCTTCCACCTACTGGCTGCTGAGCTACCTCTCCCACTTCCCCTTTTCTCTACTTCTTCTTCCCCTCCATCCACCTGCCATGAGATCCAACAGGCCATCCTAGCCTTCAGCATATCTGTAAAGCTCCTTCCCTTCTGCCCTCCTGCTCCTCCCCCAGCACCTTCACTACTACCTGAACTGCCCTGCCCACTCAGACCACCAAAAGACCCTATTCCTAAACTATATCCTTGTTCAACATGTTGCCAGTCAAAGGCTCTAGGTCTATCTGACCTAGTATGTATGTCAGCTTGCTTGTTGGTTGCTATGACTTTAGTACCTTTCTCCAATAAATACTTTGAAAGTATGTTGTAAAAGTGTATGTAACGTGAGTAGTAACTGAGAAAGATGGTATAAAATATAGTACCAAGTTTGGCCTTCCAGCAGATCTGATCAATAAGACTTTCAACTTTGATATTATATAATAAGCCAAGTTCAAGAACTACAAAGTCAATAGAATCTATATTAATATAGTATTTGAAGAGATTATTTAGCTAGTCTTTAATATCTCAATTATGGACTATAGATTTTTTTTTTTTTTTTTTTTTTTTTTTTTTTTTTTTTTTTTTTTTTTTTATAATCACTCAGACTTTATCATTTATTATCAAACTAATCTATATCTATAAAATATACAGCAACCCCACTCCTTACCCAAACCCTCTGGGAGGTCTTCCTACCTCTTCATTATAATAGAAGACTACTAGATTATCAATTACTGCTATCTATCTATTTCTTTATACATAAATACCCTCTATCAGACATTAGTACTGTTCACTCTAGAGGCCCAACCCCATCTATCTGTCAGACAAAACATTCCTCATTAACTACTCCCACCTTGTCACCTTCTCCTCTAAACTTATCTATCTACTTTTCTCAAACATATACAGTATAATATGTCTGGCTCAATAGAGGCAAATTACAAGATTGTGGGTTAATATAGTTTGACTTGAGCCTTTAGTTACTTTGTCAAAAGTAATAAAATGGTTTGAAATTCCTGAGGTCCTTGGTGTTTAGTGGTATAATAGTCAATCTGGATACAGTACTAGTTCCTCTGTTTATATGGTAGTTAATTTATTTGGATTTCCTTATTGGGACAGGTTCTTGGGTATGAGTAGTTGTCTATATAGCATGGATGATCTGGCAATTTAGTAGTTTCCTTATGTGATTTCTGCATGACAATATTATTTCCAAAAGTATATAGTTTCTAGCAGAATGATTTCAGTGGTATTCCTTATATAGATTTGGCAGATAATTTGGATAACTAGGTTTTGATGTGGATTCTTCTGAATTGGTGGGTTCTTCTGGAAATAGTGGATAACTTGGATAACTCAGATACATAACTCAGATAACTCAGATGATATGAATAACTTGGTTTCTCTGAGAAATAACTTAAATAGTATAGATTCTCAGATATTACAGTTCTTAGATAAGTTATATTAAAGACTGGCTTCATTTGCACAGGGTACATTATAGACTGGTTCTACTGTGACATTGTGTCAGAAGACTGGCTTGTGGCAAGGTTTCTTAAGGCTCTCCTGGGAATGGCATACTTCCCTTGAAAGCAGTAGCTTATTTCTTAAATAGCAGATTTACTCAAATACCAGTGAAGTTCTTCACTTGAACTTGGCAGATTTCTCAGATTCTTCAGGCTTATCTGGCAAGTAAACCAAAAACAGACTCATTCTTTGAATTGGAAAGTGGACCAGAGTGGGGAAAGTAAGCTTATAATCTCCTAATAGTGGCTGTAGAGTTCCTCTTGAAGTGTGGTAGACAGACTTATCTTTTGCTTTTTGATCTTTTCAGACTCTCCTTTATATATATTCAGAAAGTGAATTAAGTTGAAATATATTCTGAATTTTGAACTGAGATTTATTCACTCTTATCTCTGGGGTATTTTATATAATTGTAGTTGCTAACTAGTTACTTTGTTACTAATTATAGATTGCTATCTATAATAAGTATACCTGGATAGTACAGTGTACTGGACTGGTATAGTATACTGGCTTAGTATAGTATACTAGATTGGTATAGATAAACATACTGTTTCTGGTATCTCTAGCTAATTATACAGGTTGGTATAGTAAAGCAGTCTTGGTTGCTTAGTGCACTTGATATGATATATAGCTAATTTATGATTTTGGTGGTACAATTCTATTGCTTGTCACATAAGTCTCTACTAAAGGATGGTCTGCCCTCAGACTATCCTTTGGTCATCATCCCAGTATATATAAGTATCTTCAGCATCAATATCTGAACTATTATCTTCATTTGGATCAGAATTACTTCATATAACAGGTTCCTCTTATTCTTCTGGGGACAGAATTTTGACATAGTTGATGATACTCTAGTAAGTAGTGAGATTCATTTGTTATATATCATTCAGAGAGAACTATGCCTATATCAGTACTGGGGTGTTTTATTTGTAGATTGTATATATACAATCTGTCTGCAGCAGTTGTGTTTTTCTGAGTCAGACCAGTGGAGTTCTGAATGTTGGTTAGGTCGGCAGCTAGAAGGTTCTGTAACTATTCTCTAATTGCATAATAGGACTATAGCTAGGGGACTTACAGTAAATATCTAGTCAAGGTGAGGTTCTCTTGATGAGTCTGGATTCGTTGAAGGGGGTTTTCATTGGCTTGGTAGAATTGTGAGAGAGGAACTGGAAGTGATTAGAATGAACTCAGAATAAGGGTCAGGAGATACTGATCAATTGTCTGATTTATGTTATGGAGAGAGATATATCTTAGTAGTTGATATATACTGATATCCTCAGGATTTGTCCATTCATACTTCTTAAATAGATGTTGGTTCCTCTAAAGGTATATACAAGATAAGGTCCTTCCCATTTGAGTTCCATTTTGGCAGCAAAGTTTATTTCAATTATACTGATGAAAGTACTCACCCTGAGGACCCCAATCAACCCACCACTCAGTCAGCAAATCTCCCATCAACCCCTCCTATCTTAATAACTTTTTCTGTATACCCATCTGCTGCCTCTCCTCAAAAACAAAGAGCCAATGTCCAGCCAGCCCTACCCATACAGCATTTCAATTATGCTTCTCCAAACTAGTACATGATCTCTAATCTTAATCTTCTGATTATTCTGCTTCTGGTCATAGTACTTCTTTTGTCTCTCTTGAGTCTTAATATTCTGAACTTATACTTGATTATATAACTGCTCTGCCTTCTTGAGGATGTCTCCCAGGTTCTCATAGTCAGCAGTTCTAATTTTCTTAGCAAATATCATCTTGAAGGGCTTTTGTTTGGTGGAGACAGCAGGGGTGTTTTGAATTTCCCATTTGATCTCAGGTCTCAGTTAGTAGGATTGACTTGGACAAGTCCTTTCTTGATGGTCTGGTTCATTTGTTCTGTTATACCATTGGTCTGAGAGTGATATAATGTAGTTTATTTGAGATAGATCTTGGGAATTCAGATATAACTTATAATTATGTTTTTGATGAATTCTGTGCCTCAATCAGAGATGAGTTCTCCTGGGGGTCCATATCTGAGTGTGAGTCTATAGAGGAGGCCTAAAATAGTCAAGATATCTATGATTTCATTAAGAAAGCTGCAGGCCACTTGTTCAGATATTCTATAAATACAAGAATATACTTTTTTTTTTTTTTTTTTTTTTTTAACGGACTCAAAGCCCCGCGGATTTTTATTGAAAGGAAACCTAGACTATATAGGCCAAAACCCTCCCCCACCACCCATTGAACACTATCTCCCCATTAACCTAGGCTACTAAATTGTCCAGCAGTCCCACCACTCCAGTTATGCCAGTCAAACACCAGCTAAGTCAACCCCCTCGACATAAACTAGACTTGTCTGCTCGCCAGGGCTGGATCATCGTGAAATACGTGAGAGCACACCTATGCATTGGATCTAGCAGCACTAGGACTGAATAAAGAATAGTCCCCTGAACTCCAAGCAAAAGCCCGAGGCAAAGAAAAACCCCCCAACCAACCAACAGAAAGCAAAATGGATTCAAAGCGGGTGAGTAAAGGACTTACATGCAGAACCCTCCTCAAAAGGACTGACACATGGGCTAAGGCCTGAAGAGACCCCACTCCCACTCTCCGAGCCTGTGGGCCTCGATCATATTACCGTATCAGCTCCCGGTTCTAGTCGGGTACTGCCAAATGAGGAAGGTCCCACTCCCCAAGCCTGTGGGCCTCGATCGCATTGCTGCGTCAGCTCCCAGTTCCAGTTGGGTACAGCCAGGATGCCGGCCTCTGCACTATCCCACCCCCTACCAGCCAATCAAAAGGCCCCACCGAAATAATGTTCACCCCAACCCCAATGACCACCCCCAGCCTGGCACCCCACTGGTTCACCATTATCACTCTTTCTCCTATCTGTGACGGCCATCTCCCCTCCCATCCCAACTTCACCTGAAAAGCAGTCACCTACACCAGTGCTACACTTGCCGGGAAGCTCGCCAAAGCTCTGAGGGCCCCACCACAAGCACTGAATAACCTGCAGGTAACCTACACTGGCACTTGACACCAAAGGTCGGCCGACACCCTATGTAGCCCATGACACACCAGAGATGACACCTTGTTGATGATGGCAAAAGGAAGAAAGCACCACACCAAAATGGGCACACCCCAGATGCAGCCAGAGGCACCAGAAACTATGAAAAAGTGGAGAAGACACTGATCCAACACCAATAAAGAGGTAACTCATCACCATTGCCCTCCTCCCACCATGCCCATGCAGGCACAGCAAACCAACCCGAGGTAGAGGGGGTAACAATAGGGAAAAGGGGACTCGGAAGGTTGCCTACCAAACCTTGTGACTGGTAAGGTAGTAGAGAAAGGAGCAATATAAGAATATACTTATTCTTTCTTAATATAACTAGTAGAGGTTTAATAATACCTACTCTCCATCTCTAAAGATATTGTCTGGTGGTATGATTGGTTGTAGTGATGTTTAATGGTTCTTTCTTTCTTGGTACTTCTGGCAGATATTATATTATATGAGTATATTACAGACTTGTGTGTTGAGATTGGGCCAATGTTGATATATTGTTTACAACTTTTCTTCTATATTTGCCTATCCTTGGTGAGCTTTCTGGTATTCTTTTCAGATGAGATCTCATTGTGCTTTAATGCTCAGAGAAGCTTCCTTTAGGGTATAGTTCCTTAGTACAACCTTCTTTTGATTTATTGGAGTTAGCAGAAAAGTATATTAACATTACTGTGAACTTTCTTTGCTTTATAGATAATAGTGATTTTGTAATCCTGAAGGATAAGGATCCAGTATGCTAGGATTCCAGTGGGTTCCTTGCAGTTGAATAGCTATTTGAGAGCTACATGGTCATTAGTAGGGAGAATTTTTTTTCAATAAGATAATGCTTAAACAGAGTGACTGCCTATATAACCATAAGACATTTCAGTTTAGTGCTACCATAGTTGGTTTGGTGCTGATTGATTGCTCAGCTTGCATAAGCTATTATATGGTACTATTGGTCAGATCCTTCTTGGACTAGAACTACTCTGAGACTATCTTTGGAGGCATTTATATATAAGATGAATGACTCCTATAGGTTGGGTCAAATAAGGATTAGTGCTGTAGTCATGCAGTGTTTGAGTTCTTTGAAGGCTTTCTCTAATAATTCCATCTATTTGTAAGATACTCCTTTCTTGAGAAGAATTTGGATTAGGGTAGCAATTTGGACAAAGTCCTTAATAAACCTTCTGTAGTTGGATACTAGTATCAGGAATAATAGTGTTTTCTTCAGGATCTTGAGTACTAACCAATTATTGATCTTCTCAGTTTTCTTTGAATCTGCATAAGTTTCTTCTTTTGAAACTATGAATCAAAGACTTCAAGTTTCTGTTTTCCAAAATAGCATTTCTTGGCATAAGTCTCAGATAATTCTTGCAGATAAGCTGGAAGAATTCTTCTAAGTAGTATAGATATTCCTCAAAATTTATTGAATAGATGTTTGAATCATCTATATATAGTAGATCAGTAGACTATAGATTGAGTTCATCATTCTCTAGAAGGTGAGTGGTGCATTGCAGAGTCCAAAAGATATTCAGAGGTACTCAAACAGTTTTTCTAGAGCTAGGAAGGCTGTTTTCTGAATGTTCTTAGACTCCATGGAGATCTTGTGGAATTCTGTGAAAAGGTCCATATTTCTGAAGTATCTGGCATCTTATAACTAGTCCAAAAGGTCATCAATTCTGGGCAAAAGATAGGCATCCTTTTCAGTGACTGAATTAAGTTTTCTGTAGTCTATGCAGAGTCTCTATCCTCCTTTCTTTAGTACAATAAGTATAGGGCTGGCCCAAAGACTGGAAGAGGGTCGGATGACTCTATTGTCTAAGAGTTCCTCAATGTATTCCTTTTCAAATATCTTTAGGTGATTGGGTATTCTATGGAGTTTCTGCTGGATGGGTGTTATATTTTGTATATTTATACTATTGTGATATGATAGATTGTATGGCAGATTGTAATAATCAGTAGTGAAGATATCTTGATATTCATTGAGAAGTTCTACAAGTTGTTGCCATTGTTGTAGTGTCAATTCTTTTCTAATATTGGTGGAAGGCTTTATTGTTTCCTGAGCCATAGAGGGGTTATTCCTTTCTTCAGGAACCTTTTGCTATTTCCTAATAGGTCTTGCTCAAAGACTTCTCTATGGGTTCAGTTTAGAAAGAGCACTAGATATCTCATAATGGTTTCTTTTGGCAAGATAATACTTTCTCAGCTCTGGTTGATTGCTCAGAAGTGTACTGGATATATCATATTAGGAAATGTGTATTCTTCAATATTCAGATTTGGGATGTCTTTATTGGGTTCAAAGAAGAGATTCCTGGGGTCAGGTGGTGCAAAGATTTCGAAGATGGTTTGCTCTCTAGGCTCCAGGATAAGATTTTTGTGCAGTTTGACTGATTGGTAATATACTTACTGAGGGACATTCTTCTTAAGGTGGTTGACATAAAGGAGATGTACTTCTTTCATATCTGAGCTTTGAAATCCTTCAGCTTGCCTTATTCCTTTGGTCAGTTTGGAGACTTCTTGTAATTGAGGGGTCTTGACTTTTATAAAAACTGCTTGAGCAATCTTCTGTCCTCTAATAATTTGGTACTATTATATACTACTATTATATAGGATGATCTTGATTCTACCTATATATCCTGGATTTATAGTTTCTCCTTCTATGGTTACTCTTTGTCTGATAAGTCCAGATGTTGAGGTCAGTTAGATATAAGTTCCTTGGAGTGGCTATATAGCTAGTCTGGTTCTGAACATCAATGTCCTTCCAGATTTGATGGGTTTATTCTCCAGACTATAGAGGTCATACCCTATATCTTCTTGGTAAGCTTTGATCAGGAGTTTGGCCTTAGAATGTAGTATAATATACTGGGCAACATCTTTGCTAAGTTCAAGCTATCTGGGGGCTGAAGCTCAACTGCTAGAAAGCCTCCAAGCTCTGAGGTTAAGGTATAGCCATCTGGCTCTAGTAGAAGGATTACAGAGATAGTTAATTCCTCTCTTTTCTGTAGAGTCTAAGGATTTCATAAAGTTGGTGGCATCTTCTACCCATCCAGCAAGTTGTATATCTGATGAGAGCTAAGATGTCTTCTTCCAAATCATAGATCTTGAGGGTTCTTCTTCTCAGTTTCCTGGCTTGGCTTTTTCAGATCTGATCTCTATTATCTCTTCTCTTCAATATGTGGATTGCAATATTCTGGCTGAGGTGAAACTTCTCATGTCTACAGTCTTAGCAGTCTGAATGTCTTCCATAGTTACAATATCTCATTATTTAAAAATGCTGTTCCTGCCTATTAATCTTCTGTTGTCTTGAAAATCAATATCCATCTTAGTTGTAAGTTGGGAAAAGAGTGGTCAAGGAATATACTTCTGTTCAGGTAAAGAGACCTTGTCCTCTAAATTGACTTTGTAACTTTGTAATAACTTCTAGGAAGGTGGTTGACTATATAATAGTAGTTGGAAGTTCTAATCTTTGGTATCTCTAACTTTCTTATTAATCCAGTAGTTAGCACTGATAATAGTAGTCTTGGAGAGAGTAGAAGACCATTTGATATAGATATCTTCCTTACCAAAAGGCTCTTTCCTGATATCTTTCTCATTTTGGGATAATGGGAATTGTACTAGGTCCTTCTTCAATATTCCAAGAGTCATTGTCTTCTGGTGATATCCAGTGAGAGTCATCTCAGGGAATGAGTTCAGGAACCTCTTCTTTTTCAGATACTTCTTATTTACCTGAGATTGCTTATACTTCTATAGCTTCAGCTGCAGGTGTCTCTAGAACATGTCTACATTTCTTCTTCCTTTTTCTGTACTCAGGGCAAGCTGTGCCAGGCAAATTCCTTATCTCAATAATATTAGAAAAGTATTTGAGATACTTGTGTCTTTTGAGACAGATGGGATATTCTTTGATTTGTTCTACAATAGCTCTAATTGTGATAGAGATAGTATTTCTGATCTACACATTGTCTTCTGGCCTATAATCTACTAGGTTGATTTAGAGATTGAGTCTGGGATCATTTCCATCTTTGGATTCTTCTTTCTCTTCTGGGGTAGACTCTTTGCTGCTGACATATTCTTCCTAAATTGTAATCTTCTTCTTCTTCTTTGATTGCTTATAACTAGTCACCTTAACTCTATACTTAATACCTCAGTAGTCAAACTTAAGTACTTGTTGACTAATATCAACATCTGTATTTATTTCCTTCATCCAGTTGGTGGCAAGAATTATGTCATACATAATAACTTCAGTGATAATAGCTTTTGAGATAGAGAACTAAATGTGTCTCAGAGAGATAGTAATATTTCATACTTCTCCAAGGAGTTGAGTTTGGGCTCTATCTGCTACTATAATACTAAGGTTAGATAGTCTATCAATGGGCCATTGGAGGGTATCTAGGAATTCTTTGGCAATAATACAGTCAGCTACTCCTATATCTATTAGGATTTTTGCCTTTTGTCTTCCAATGTCTCTATGTAGATAGGTGCTGACATATCTTTCTATAGCTTGGATAGAGGTGGGAGCTGACTCTTACTGTGGGATTGAGACACAGCCAGTATTTGACCTAGTGGTTCTCAGCAGTTTGTTTCAGACTTTAGCTGGTGTCAGTTATAGGAACTGCAGGAGAGGAACTTCTATCTTGGCTTCTTGAATCTTTTGCCAGACTTCATTATAGATATCTCTGAGCATAGTCTTCAGGGTATACTTCTTCTTGGGCTTTGAGGCAGCAGGTTTCTGTTCTTCTTGCTCCATTTCTTCATCCTTTAGTGGTAGTTCATTTGTTTTAGAAATAAATAGTGAGAGAGATTGGAGAGGTATTTCTACTTACTCCTCTTCATGTTCTTTATTTTCTTTTGAATACTTCTACTAGTATTCCTGGATGGTCTTCTCATAGGTCTCTTCCTTTTCTCTACCAGGTAAACTATCTTTTGGGTAATGACTTTGGCTGAGCATAAGTCTAGATCACTGTAGTCATTACTATTACTTTCTCCTTCAAAATCTTCAACAGAATAGGCCTCAGTCTTTTTGTACTGGGTTAAAGTCCTTCAATTTGGTAGTTCTGAGTTCCTTTGGTCACTTCTTTTATTATTACATTCAGTGGCATAGTGTCTGAATTGTCCATCATAGAAGTACTAGACTTGAACTCTATCTCAGACAAGGTATCTTCTTTCTTCTTGCTGATAGCTCCTATTATCTCTAGTTGGATAACCTTAGTTTCTTTGTAGTATATACCCTCTGTTGTCTTGTGAGTGGCTCTAATTTTCATATATAGTGAGTTTTTCAATCTATCTAACTAATCAGTCTAACTTAGAACTAAGGTCTTGAATTTTGCTCCTATCTTTCTTCTATTCTTTAGTTGGCTTTCTTTCTTTAGATCTTTTCTATTCTTGGAGGAGTTCTTATAGAGCTTTGATCAGGATGTCTTCTTTGTTATCTTTCTTATCATAGTTACTCTAGAAAGTTCCTTATCTGATATTGAAAAATCCTTTGGCTATATCTACTTAATCCTCAGGCCTTCTGATATCTAGGATGCAGACATGCTGAGTAGTATTCAGTAGAATCTCATTCATAAAGGTCATTGGACTTATGATGTCTTAGTTAGTGGCATTGAATCTGGTAGCATACATTCTCTTTGAATTTTTGTAAAGAAGACTCTTGGTGATTCTCTAAGATTCATCTTCATTTCCATAATAAATTCTTAAGTCTTGTAGTAGGTCTCATTTCCTGTATACTTCTCAATGAGCCAATGGGTCATGGCTTCATACTCTATAAGCCAAGTTGGTGCTGCATTGATGGCTGCTTGAAGGTCTGAGTTTAGATTATTTTTTTTTTTAGGTAAAAATTCCTTTAGCTGGTTCTCTGAGCTGGGTCTTGTGGATGGCATTTTTTCTTTCAGAAGAAAGATTCTTCAGAGCTGCAATTCCTTTGATTCTATCAAGCAATTCTCTCAGGTCTTCTTCAGAGTATCCTGCAAAGATTGGAAATAGAGTGGATATTTCATTATCACTGCCTTTTGATTCTAGTTCTGGTTCTGATCTTAGTGTTGATTCTGATTTTGATTCTGATTCTGGTGCTGCTTCCGGTTCACTTTCTGAATTATTACTGGAGTTTGAGATACTGGAGTATCCTGAAGATAGTGTTGAAGATCTTGGACAAGATAGAATATCCTTAAAGGAGCTACTCCTGAGTCTTCTTGTTCTATGATAGCTGATGAGAGATGTTCAATGGGTGAAATTGGTGAAACCTCTGCAGAATATCAGGCTTGTTCAATGAGATCTTCAAGTTGTTGTACAAGTTCATCAAAACCTCTGGCAGAGCTTTCTGTATAATCTGGTTGATCTGGTTGGTTTAGGAATAAGTCTGTTGATACTGACTGGAGATTCTATGCTATGCTGGCTTCTTGTTGGAATCCTTCTGATGCTGGATAGTTTGTAAGTTTTGAAGAGATTACTTCCCTTCTAGTCTAAATACTGGTGATAACTGGTTCTTCTATAGTAGCAGTAATTGGTATTATATCAAATGCATCTAGGTTCTTGTGAGCTAAAAAGTCATATTGATTTTGAAATCTTCCCAGTTGAGCCTCCAAATATAATATGTCTAGTTCAATAGAGGTAAATTACAAAATTGGGGTTAATGTAGTTTGGCTTAAGCCTTTAGTTAATTTGTCAAAAGCAACAAAATGTTCTGAGATTCCTGAGGTCCTTGGTGTTTAGTGGTATAATAATCAATCTGAGTTCAGTACTAGTTTCACTATTTGCATGGCAGTTGATTTGTGTGGATTTCCTTATTGAGACAGGTTCTTGGGTATAAGCAGTTATCTGTTTAGTACATATAGTCTGTCAATTTAGTGGTTTCCTTATGCAATTTCTGTATGATGATCTGGTTTCCAAAAGTAGATGGTTTCTGGCATGATGATTTTGGTAGTATTTCTTATGCTGATTTTACAGATAATTTGAATAACTCAGTTTTGGTTTGGATTCTTCTAAATCAATAGGTTTTTCTGAGAATAGCAGATAACTTGGATGACTTGGATTACTCAGATAACTCAGATGATATGGATAACTCAGATGCTCTAGAAAATAACTCAGATGGTGTAGATTCTCAGATATTGTAGATCCTTGGCAAGTTATATCAAAGATGGGTTTTATTTGTACAGGGTTATATTATAAACTGGCTCTACTGTAAATTTACATCAGAAGACTGACTTGTGGTAAGGTTCCTTAAGGCTCTTCTGGAAATGGCAGACTTCTTTGAGGTTGGGATTGTAAAAGATATATAGCACATAATTTGATAGACCTTTTTGGGTAGTCATTGCTCATACCTGTCCAGGTTGGTCTAGTCTGAGATCTGGTCAATAGGTAGGCTATTTGTATGTTGAAGAAGTTGATGACCAATTTTGTATTTATGTCAGATTTCTAGGCAGCTAGTAGTAAGGTAGGCCCTTTTGATGAGTTTACAGTAATCAAGGACATACTGTCCTAGGCTCTGGCTGGAGAGGTTAAGAGTCTCAGAATAGTGGTCCCTTCCTTAGATAGCGACCTGGATATGTCCAAAGAGGCTGTCAATCTGGCTGGAGAGGAGCTGGCTATGGTGGGCTGTTTGGTAGTAAGTAGTAGATATTCTTATCTTGTTTTTTCTTTGGAGAGAGGAGAGGGGGATATAGGTTGCAGTATACTCTTGTCCTGGATATTTATTCTTATTTGTCTATCTGGAGTAACTCTATTTCAATCATTTTTTTTTTTTTTTTTTTTTTAT
>RBNI01004415.1:0-14085 GCA_003990745.1 Jimgerdemannia flammicorona | reverse complement strand
AAAAAAAAAAAAAAAACACCACCATGTCAGCACATCATAAGTAACAGCTCAAACTCAAATGCAACACACCTGTGACCCTTCATCCACGATCATGATATCGCACCCATCCCACTCCTTCCACTCCTGCCTAACTTTGTACCAATCCCACACCGTCCCACCGACAACCACCGCGTTTCCCTGCATTTTTTTCCCAAGATCTTTGGCTTTGCATCTCACCATCCCGTCAATCGAGCCATTCGCACCGCTTATGTCCGTCACGAGCTTAATGATCTCAAAGTCCGCGGTGGGATGGTTCGATTTCACCAGCGCAACACGGTCAAGCAGATTTGTAATCGCCGCACGCGTGTACGCTGTGAGGCCAATGAACAGCGGCTTGGACTTGCGCTGCGGGTCCACGGGCCGGAGGTGCGTCAGGTACCAGACCAGGAAGAGAGCGAGGAAGTGCGTCTTGCCGGAGCCCTGTGGTAACAGATATCCATCCCAGATGGATATTCGTTTGTGGTTGGTTTGGTGGGTCGCAGTCATTTCAAGAAATAGCGAAAGAAAGAAAACTGCTTAATAATACCGGTGGACCCCAAATAATCTGCATCCGCTTCTTGATCGCCTCCGCCGAAATATCCTTCTGAGAAGGCGACATCCCAAATTCGTCACGCAGATTCAACGCCGTCGCTCTCAACGCATCCGTCGTGTCTTCCAGCAACTGCATTCCCCACGCGTTCGGATCCTCCAGTAATCTCTACACAAAATTAAAAAGCATGATTAGAAACACGAATATACCAAGTACCACAGACCATATTGGATCGAGAATCCGGCTCGCCCATTCCCCCAACTTACCAAGAACATGGACGTATCCGCGACGCGATCGATTTCCACGAGTGTGTCCAGAACTTTGTCCAAGTTGAAGTCAATATACCGTTCGTATAGCCTATAGGTTGCCTCGCGGCGTGGTTTCAGCCGCGCGAAGTAGCCCTTGAGGATGATGGACTGATTCTCGGGGTCGATGCTGTGGATATTCACGGTCGTGATCGGGAAGTCGCGAAAAGCCTTGCGGAACAGTATGTCCGGGAAACGGATAGCTTGCAGGGCACCCTGGTGTACGTAAGCGGACGGGTGACATGTATGGAATATCAATAACCACAACGACAAGACTGGGATGGAAGGGTAATGTCGAATCAAATACCAGCGCTTACCTCCACCGAATCATCCACCAGGATGTAGTTGCTCATGCTCGTCGGCTCCAGCACGTCCGGAGGTGCTGACCCATCCCCCCTCGCCACAAGCGTAAACCTTCCGACCAGACTCTTTTTCTTCAACACGGGCGACTCAATTTCCTCATACTTCTCGAACCTCAACCTAATTCCGCCCAGATTGTCCTCGTCTTCTCCAGTGAGCCCCAAGAACCTGTTCTGCCTCATTTGCTCACACGAGGTGACGGCCTCGTACTGCTTGAAGAAGTAGAGCTTGGCGAGGGAGGTCGACTTAAACTTGCGCGTACTCGAGAAGGCGAACAGCGGCGGCGAGAACAGAAAGATGGCGTTCAGAGGTGTGTTCGTAGCGGAGCTATAGCGGGCAGCGAGGGAGCGGAACGAGCGTAGGACGAGCTGGGTGATTTCGTTGCGGGAAACATGCAGGTCGTTAATTTCTTTCTCGGTCGACCTAGCCATCCATTGCTCATAGATCTGGCTGTTGTCGAGGCGGGTGATATCGCGACGGTACCCGTCGTGCTTTTCTGGCACGATCTCCGCCTCGCTCGAGGTCGCCATCGGCTCCACCATCCATTCGAACAGGTCCTCGAACCGGTAGAAGCCCGGGACACCCAGAGCAATATTGTCTTTGACGGCGTGCTCGAGTAAGACCATTCTAGGAAAGATGCGAGGTAGCTGTGATTCCTCCAGTGCTGAAGTGAGATCCGGGAGGGCCTGCTCCGTGGTCAAGAGCTGCGCGCCCTCGAAGAGGCTGAGTAGGCATTGCATGGCCTTGTTGGTGAGCCCCAAATTGGCGATGTCGATGGAGACGTAGCGGATCAGGGACGCCTGGATGAGTGATTTTTCCGTGTCCGAGAAGACGAAGATGCACGCACGAGATCTAGTGGCGGCGAGGTGCGTGAAGGTGTTTTCGAGGGAGGTGACAAAGTGTTCCATAAGGTTGGTAAAGGCCAAGATGGGGGGCATGATATCCTTGGGAATGCTGTGTGAGTAGGAGCGGGTTTGGGTGTTGCCATTGTAGAGCGTGATCGCGTAACCAAATGGTTGCAGGTAAAGTGGATCCAAAGACATGGTGATGAAGAGGTCGTCATCTGTTTCGGTTGGGAAGGACGCCGTCGGACTGCCAATAAACTATGGTTGAGTTCACGTGGTAGGAAAAGGAATTGAGACGAGTGTTCAAACAGTATGACAATCATAGCTGGCACCAGAGTGGGATGAATACGATACCTGGGCTTTATGGGTGGCGTACGCCTCCAAGTACGGACTACTCTTCGTAGATTTTCGAATTTTTAGCAACCTTTTGATTCTACGCTTCTGCTCCCCATCTTCAAGCTCCAAATTCTCCAATATCTTTCCTAAATCCTCGACATCCTCTACCTCCTTTTCCTTCTGCAACGCCTCCAAATCCACCTCCTCCAACCCTTCCACCTTCGCATCCGAAAGGTACGGCACCCTGCCGATCGTCTCGTACGCCTCCTGCCTGCACATATCGACGTACTCGCACCCGCGGCATTTGGTGTTGAATAGCCACCGCGGTTTTGGCTGAGCGAGGACATTGGGCAGCTGGAACCGGAAGAAATGCTCAATTTTGGGGAGGAGAAAGTCGAGGCGGAAGGTTCGGGGCTCCGCCGGACTATCGGGGAGCCAGATACCGCCCATGTTCTCTATCTCAAGACTACGGATGTCGCGTACGATGTAGCCAAGAAGGAAAGCGTAGGCGGCAACTTGGAACTAGATGCACGCGACGGTGTTCAGAATGTGATCAGAATTTACTTCTTCTCGGGTCAAATAGTTTGATATACCTTACCTGATGCGAAATGTTGGTCGCCTTTGACGACTTGGCATCAGTGATGAACAGCACCTTCTTTCTCGTGTTCCCCTCAGTATCCGACTTGACTATGATAAAATCGGGGACGAAGGTCTTCAGGACGTAACTCCCCTCGACACCCAACTCCTTGTAGAACTCCTCGGGGACGTGACATCTGAGTTGATAGAGAGTCTGTCCAGCTTCGGCATTCCGCAGCACATTGCGGGCCTCGTTGGCAGGGGTGTCGGTGCAATCGTGCAGGAGGGACATGCGATTCTTAAGGACGGCCTCGAACCGGTCGCCGCGGCGCTTGTGAGCATCTACGAAGGCATTCTTCGTAGCGTTCGCGTTCGCGTTCGTGTTAGTTTTCGACGGAGCAGCGGTTTGGGAGGGTTTGCTCGCTTTCGGTTGACCGGAGAGGCGAATGAGCTTGTCGCAGTTGAAGTGGTAGGTTTGGGCAAGCTGCGAGACCGAGAACGCTGGAAGCTGAATAGTTTGGATATGATATACGGTTAACACTTCGCACGGAATAACTTGGATAGACCTCAGAGAACGAATATATACTTGATCTGCCATTGTCAACAGGAGCGAACTATCCTTGAAAGAAGAGTTTCAGCGTAAAATCCGGTTATGTCACGTGGAGTGACTTTGTAATTACATTTCGTTCATTATAATTATATATATACATAAGTATCTATGGCAATGCCTATGGTTGTCAAGGAGGTCATTTGTAAAACTAGCAGTAAAATAAGTAAGCCAAACAAGATGATCTATTCATGGTCATAAAAGCCGCCTAGGGGTGAGTACTTATCTGTGTAGGTAGCGAATGGAGCAACGTCATCATCAGATTCAATCTTCGTACTTCCTCTCCCATGGCTTTTCCCTCGCTCGAATGGAAGCAAAAGACTAAGTTCTCCACCTATTTTACCCAACAGTCATTATTATTTCTTTTTGAGTTCATGAACTCCGTGGTGTTTGTCGTGAATGTTTATTACCCAAGCATTGGGGTGAGGGGAGTATAAGGCGGTCGTTTCTGATCCGGAATTGTGCTTAAAAGCGTATATATATACAAATCTTAAATCAACACCAATACGCATAAGAAAGAATTCGTATTTCAGCGAAGTAAACGTAGTCTGAGGGGCCCCAAAAATATATATAACTAGCAATAATTCAAAAGCCCCCACCACTTTAAGTGATTGAGAATCGTTCGTGAATGGTTTGTAAACAACACCGGCCAGCGGAACCACCCGAGGATGCGAAGCTCAATAACTTCATTATTAGTTAAACCGCCGTTCGCCATCGGTCTGACGTTGTCGACCCTATACAGTGAACGTCTTCCCTTCTGTCTCCCCTAATCTTCGGATTCCACTTTGATGGTCGGATGGGGCTTCGGGGGCGACGGCTCTTGTGATTGCGGGAAGTCGTACTCGAGCGCCTTCTTCACGTAGAAGCACATATACCTGATTGAGATCGACAAAATGAATATGTGTAGTGGTGTCATCCGGGTTTGTACTTACTACTTGTAACGCGAGGAGATGTCATACTCACGCTTTGCTATCGAGTACATCCCTCTGGTGCGCCATAGTGACATTATGATCATCAAATTTGAACCACTATAGTTTCAGGAAGATAACAAAAGCATGTTACTATCATGGCACGTTCGGAATGACAGTGCCATTGAGGTCAGTACCATCAGTTTGGGAAAAAGAAGAAAAGAAAGGATCCCGAATGACAATTGACAAGAAAATACAGGAGGAGGGGGTCAAGGTTGAAACACTACCTCTCCACGGTGTTTCGCATACATCGTATAGTGGCCCGTGTCCATCTTGCCCTGGTGATTCACCACCGCGAACAAAGTGTAGACATATGGAGAATTCGAGGATGACGCCGAAGCCGTCGTTTTCGCGTCCCTCCTGGTATACAATCGAAGGTAGGAAAGCACATTACGTTCATGCTTTAATATAATTGGCAGTGTTACCTTCAGGCTAATGCCCTATGGACAACCTGGTCGCAGCCGTGACACAACCGTACTCACCCATTGCAGCCAGCAGCACCATCGGCCGCACCAGTTGCGGCCGCCTTCGCCAACGTGGTCCGCTTCGCCGATGTCGTGTAAGGCGACATGTCCAACTCCACGGGAAACTTGATCTTTGTATCAATCTTGGTGGCCGAGACGCCGTGCTCAAACCGCTGGAGCAGATTGGACAAGGCGTATCGTGAGAACGACGATGCGTATTGTCCATGGCATCAACGATGTACATGTACACGCGAGCAAAAATCCAAAATGTACCGAATGCAAGATGAGATTCTACCTTGAGCTGAAAACTCATCACGGGCGGGAGTTTCTTCACCGAGAGTTGCTTTGTGGCCTCCTTTGGTAGCATCGTGGTTTGAATATATGTGTTGATACAGTGTAATTTAAGAGGGATTTAGGTTAAGGATATGACTATATGAGCATTGGCAACGAAATGCTATCTAGCAGCAAACATAGAGAGGATGCATACCTGAAACGTGTTGCCACATTTACCGCAGCTGTATTCTTTCGGCCCGAGCTTTTCTGGATGCGTATATCTGTTACCAGCAAAAGACGCATGAGTTGTTCCATTTGAAATAAGACAAACTAAAACAGGCAGCCACGGACAACACTAAAATCAGTCTCCATGACAGACCACCGTCAACGACATACCGATCCAAGCAATCAACAAGACTGTTCCCCTCCTTCAACTTCTTCGGAACCACTCCCACCGCCACACCTTCAGCCACCGTCGCAGGCCCCGTACCCGCACCCGCACCCGCACCCGCACCCGCCACCTCTACCCCACCCACCGTCGACCCATTCTCTTTCGCCGCACCGATAGCCTCCTGCTCCTTCGCGGCGCCTGCAACCATCCCCGAAGCCAGCGCCTCTGTCGCGTTCGCACCGTTCTCAGCCGTCGCAGCTGACGCGGTCTCGGTTCCATCGATCTTGGGCGTGACGATGGGCAGCTGCTGAAGCGACTGCTGGCGCTTTTTCCTCTCAACGGGGCGAAGATCCAAGCTGATGTCGAACATGGGGTCGTAGGCGGTTGTCACATTGTAGCATTTCAGACAAGTCACGTCGGATTGCAGGAGGCCCGCGAAGGTCTGGTGGACGATGCAAGTGCAGCTGTGGCTTTTAGTGCCTGAATCGTGAACAAGGGTGTAACAGAAGGGTGTTATTTGTTAATGAAGACGACGCAAGAGAGGGGCAGCGCTCAGCCTCCGTTCGCCGTGGATTATAATGTCTAAACCTATGCAAATCACCTGAACAACCCTCGTGAATTTGATTAAGAGCGCTAATAAAAAATTCGTGTGCGTCTT
Organism: Jimgerdemannia flammicorona; assembly: GCA_003990745.1. Classification (NCBI taxonomy): domain Eukaryota; kingdom Fungi; phylum Mucoromycota; class Endogonomycetes; order Endogonales; family Endogonaceae; genus Jimgerdemannia; species Jimgerdemannia flammicorona. Next base: position 7,734 of record RBNI01004415.1, on the reverse strand, counting down.
GTTGCGCGTAGCCCGCCAGCTCCTTTGAAGATAGCCACATCGCTTGCAAGAAACTGGTCGGACCGTACGGCTGTTTCTCATCTGAATAAAGCTGCGATGCCACGGCGCAAGGGAGTTAAATCGAGGAAATATAATAATCTGGTGTATATCCATCAACACACCGTGCATTGACTAACAAGCATACAGCTTGTGGCTATTATCCACTCGGACAATCACGTCGCATAAAAACCATTTTTACCTTTGCAAATAGCTTGTCCATCTCGCAACACATACAATTCTTCGTGATGCACAAATTGGAGTTGTGCCTATCGCTGAGAAAGTACGCCCGTAGCAACGGGTTGTGAATAAGGCTCTGAAGGATCACATTCATGAAGCAAGTGTTACCCATATTAAAGAGGCCGCGAATGCCTATATAACCAGGGTGAAAAGAAAAAATTAATATCGGTGACGAATGTGTGGATACACGGGAGACGCTGAGCAAAAGATAGAAGGAATGATCATCACGAGAATATACCTTGACATGGCGTCAGTTTCGACTTTTGTGTGATTAGTTGAATCTCATCGTCTGACGGGTGCCATACTGTATATCGCGGTCTCTTGGGTAATGACTCTATAAGCCAAAAAAAAAACAAAAAAAAAAAAAAAAAAAAAAAAAAAAAAAAAAAAAAAAAAAAAAAAGAGGCCATTTCAATATCCGCACTATCAACTAAAACAAGCAACCCTGAACATAATGGCATGCATAGGGGCATATGTCAGTCCAACGCCACAACCGTTCGAGTTGTTCCCCCAAAACTCACTTCCGTTCGCTCGCAGCGTGACAGGACCGATTCGATACCCACCACCAACGTCAATCCGCAGCGTCTCGAGACGTACAATTCGATCCAGGATCTCCAAGTCGTACACGTAATCTTTGCACTCGACGCAGTACAGGTTCCGGTGAGAAAAATCCATAGCTAATGAGCCAGCAGGCGGAACATCGGTAAAAATGTGCAAGAAAGACGTAAACATATACGACATTGCAAATTGACACCCAGGTCCGGATCATCATGCTAAACCACCTCCATCAAACATAAACTTGCGCACTCACCAAATCCATGCCCCTTTTCCATCATGTGGTGCGCCATGTGTCCGTCCGCCCAGCAACCCATAAAGACGCAATGTAGGCATACATGTAGCCGTCCCAGCGGGGTGTGGCACGTAGTGCATTGCGGAAGAGGAAGCTACAATGGAGGTTTTGAAAGACATTTCAGGATTGCGATATCGGCACGCATACAAGGAATGGGCGTGAGGAATGGAGGAGACAGAATAAACTCGTTAAAAAGACGGCACACGACGGTTGATTCAATTTGCTCATATTGCCCGAAAAGAACAGAAAAGTATCCTTCCGCCATCCGCCCCGCTTCACCCCCCGTTGAACATGTCAGCATAAAGGCAGCATAAATGCAGCGTAAGGACTTGTTGAATCGTTAAATATCGGACGGCAATGCAAGCGAGTCCGTTAGGAAACCCGCAACAGTAACGACTGCGTTCCAACAATAATCACCGTCATACTCCATAGTTCAAATGCCTCACAAAAATTCAACGCAGCCTCCTCCAACATACAAGGCCGTATCCGTCCCCGCTGTTTTCACACAGACCCCCACCTTTGCTCCAGCACCGCGTCCAACCCACCACCTACCTCATCAAGCCTCCTACGCTTCTTAACGCTCGCCCCAGCCGCCTTCACCTCACCGCCACCCACCGCATGCCCGTTCCTTCCATGCCCGTGCTTCACACCCTTTCCCACACACGCCTTCTGTCCTTCCTCCCAAGCCAGCGAGTACCTCACCAACGTGCGGAGGTTCTCAACAAACTGTGTGTCGGTTCCACGCGTCGCTACCGGGTTGTCGCGGCGGCCGTCCTCAGACGCGTCCGCGGCTGTGGCTCCGGCCTTTAGCTGGTTTTTGTATCTCGCAAGATGCATGCATCCCGCGAGTGTCGCGGGGACATTGTTCGTGTTTCCGCGGGGCTGCTCAGCGGGCTTTTGGGCGTGGTCGACCGACTGGGAGTAAACGATGTCGTACATGGTGTTCAGGGATGAGTTGGAGGTGCTGGAGGAGGCGGCCGAGAAGGTGGAGGAAAAGGAGGAAGTGGGCGAAGCGGCCGGGGTGGTGGGCATTTTCGAGGTGATTGAGGGAGAGGGGTTTTGTTTGAGGAGTGGGCCGGGGACGGAGATGTGTCAATGTTGAATGTGATGGGCAACACGCCAAACGAAAGCTCGGGGTCCTCCGGAGAGGAAGCTATCGGTGAAATTGAGTGGAATCTGATAGGGTTTTGGGTGGCGAAGGGTGTGGCAAGACGAAGCGGAGTGTATGGTAAAGTAGGGAAAGTGAGAGTTAATAAAGAGGCTTGTCGGTCTAATCACGTGCGGTAACTGGATTCGGACTATCCAATCTTCTCTAATGCAGATCTGGGTATATAAGTCAAGTCAACCCCTCCGGTTCCGCGAACGCCCCAATCTGGCTCAGCATGGAATTTGTTTGTCTTGTGGACCAACCATTGCATCATTCCGAACGAACGAACGACCATAGTGACTTCTAATTACATGAAACAGGGGATGCCATGTCTGGCCTGTCATCAATGTCATTTTTGGATTGTATTCGAACAAACTACAGCCTATTCAATTTCTCAGCTCGTCCATTTACTAAGTAGTTCTAGCACACAAACGTCACACTATTAAAATTTCTTTCGGTTCTACTATGGGTAGACGTCAAGTTCAAATCCGGTCAATTGATTTACTGCCTTCACTTGCCGTCCGGAACGACGCCACGCAGCGAGGGATGGATGGCTATCGTGGGCGGGATGAGGGCCGCGGCGGCCTTCCGTTGCTGTTGAAGGAGGAATGCGCTGTAGAATATGAAGGCATGATCAATCGTCAAGATCACTATGAATCGCATTTCGCGGACATCAACCCATACCCCCCCCCAAAAAAATAAAATAAAATAAAATAACTCACTCCATAATAACCAACGACGTCATCGCCTCCACAATCGGCACGGCGCGGGGCACCACGCACGGATCATGCCTCCCCCTCGCCGCGAGGGTCCCCTGATCACCAGCATAAGTGACGGTCTGCTGGGAAAGGGAGATAGTAGCCGGCGGCTTGAACGCGACTCTAAAGTAGATGTGCTCGCCGTTAGAGATGCCGCCCTGGATACCACCTGAGTTGTTCGTGATGGTACCGAGGGAGCCGTCGGGCTTGCGGAAGTAAGGGTCGTTATGCAGGTGTCCCGGGATCTTGGTGCCGTTGAAGCCTGAGCCGATCTCGAAACCCTTGGTAGCTGGGATGGAGAGCATGGCGTGCGCGAGAAGAGCTTCGAGCTTATCGAAGCAGGGTTCGCCGAGTCCCGAGGGCACATTGCGGATCACACACGTCACCGTGCCGCCGATCGAGTCTTGATTGCTTTTGGCTTCGAGGATGCGCTGTGGGCGTGCAGAAAGAGGTCTCGTAAATTGCGCAAAGCACATACACACATAAATCCGGAAGCATGCCTAATCCTCATGATTTTACCTACCTCGCGCATCCTATCTGCGGACTCCTTAACCGGGCACCTAGTCTCATCCGCATCAACAGTCTCCCTCGACACAGTATTAAGCAACTCATAAAACTCGGTACCGTGGGGCCTCTCATCCTCTAGCTCCTCCACAAACTTCATCGCGACCTTCCCGACGCTAGACACGAACGCGACGATCTCGACACCGAGCGCAAGGCGCAGATAGTGCTCTGCGATGGCGCCGGCGGCGACGCGGCCGATGGTCTCGCGCGCGCTGGCGCGACCGCCTCCGCTGCTGGCCTTGAGTCCGTACTTCTGCAGGTAGGTCCAGTCGGCGTGCGACGGACGCGGGTACAGGTCCGTCTCGGAGTAGTCGTGCGGACGCTGGTCCTCGTTCGGGACCGAGAGACCAATCGGCGTGCCGAGGGCTATGCCATGCTCGGTACCGGAGAGGATCGTTACGCGGTCTTTCTCGTCGCGCTGGGCGAAGGAGGGACGTGTGGGTTAGGAGGATATGGGGAGCTGGCACGCGGTGGTTGTGACGCGTTGTGTGTTTACACTGAAGGAAATCCAGCCGTGCAAACAAGAGCAACAAAGCCATGACAATGAACAGGTCAGGCCATGTCCTCCTCCTTCACAGTATTTCGGGTGTCCATTCCAAGCTCCTCCCATCCCGACATGAATCCCCCTCTACTCACCGGAGTGGTCAGCCTACTCTGTCCCGGCCTCCTCCGCGACAACTGGGGCTGAATGTTCGCCTCGGTAAGGGGCAAACCCGGAGGCACGCCATCAACGATGCAACCGACACCCCTGCAGTGAGACTCCCCGTAGGTGGTGACGCGGAAAACGGTGCCGAAGGTGCTCATTGTGGAGAGAGGAGGAAAGAAGGAATGGAGAGTGGATAATTGTCTTTTATGTGACTGGTTCCAATCTGACTCACAAAAAATCATCTTGCGGCGGAAGCAAGCGGCAAGCACTCGATCAACACAACCGCGGCACAATCGATGGCAATTCACATCAGATTGTCTTTTTTATGTGTTGTAGCGAAGGATGTATGTGTCCTCCCACCCCCACCATAATTGGAATACTTCTGTTGCTCGCAGCCAGGGGTGACATCACCTCCACCAGTGGCTTGCTCGATTTCCCATCAAAACAAACCCTCATCTCCCCCTTCCACCCGCAACTACAACACCCAAAATGCCCGGCAAGACCCACCACCAGCTACAATTCACTCCCGAGCGGCACGACCCGTGGGCCCGTCGTGAGGCCTGGCGCAAGCACGCCATCTTCTCGAACCGCACCATATTCCGCAATATGTTTCCCGGCCTTGGCATCGCCACCGTCGCGTTCGCCGCCTACCTCGGCGTCGAGTATGTCACCACCCCGGCTGCCAAGAAGGGGGAGAAGCACTGAGACCTTGCCCGAGAGGGCGGGGAGAGAGTGAGGGGTTTGAGGGCCGGTGAGCGAGGTTGTAGGGAACCTGTTGTGCCAGTTCATCGCGAACATAGATTATAAAGACAGAATACTTGTATTTTATTGATCTACACGTGGAAGGGAGCTATCGTAGGAAATCGGATGGATTGAATCGGCCAACTGTAGCTAACGCTATACAACAATAGTCAAAACTGTGGTTAGCTAATCAGCAAAGCTAAAAAGCCAAGGCTCTATCAAGCAAAGCCTAGCGGAAGCGCATTGTTTATTAGTTGTGAGGTCGTGAAGAGATCATTAATCATCAATAGGAGGAAATCCTTGAGCGGTCTCATATCACTCTAACATACCGTCTGTTGTGTGCATGCATCGTGTGTGTTTTTTTTTTTTCTTTTTTTCCTTTTTTTATCTGGCAAATATTTCGCCAGCACGAAGCTCCTTTTGAGTTCACGTTTGAGGTCGTTCACATGCATGCATGCTTATTAGTAAATAATTAACAGGTACCGATCGTCTTATTTCCTCCTCTGACACCGTATTGATCAACTAATCAATAAAACCGTGGGGTGCATCATCCATACATTTTATTAACGCAAATCTACGAGTGGTCTTCACAAATATTTTCGTATCAATACCCCCACCACCGTTACCCAACAAGGAACTCCCTAGAAGAACCTCCCCGGCGCGACCGGCAAGCTCGCGCTGAGGCCGCCGTCGACAGCCCACGCCTGGCCGTTCACGTAGGACGAGGCGTCGCTAGCGAGGAAGAGGGCCACGCTGGCGACCTAGAGAAACGTAGGGAGTTGAATCAAAAGAAGGTGCGGTCGAAGTTCATCGTTAGTCAATTGAACTCAGTTGCGAACCCATTGGCACCAACCTTCTGAAAGATCCACTCACCTCGCTCGCGACACCGTACCGCGCCAGCGGGTTGAGCTGGCCAATCTTGTGGGCCGTGCCGCGGGCTTTGGCGTAGTCGAAAGTGATCTTGGTCATGTCGGTCTCGATGAGGCCCTGCGAACCGAGTCAACGGAGGAAGGTTAGAGCTACGATAAAATTCTGAGCGAATCACGTAGACGGCCATGAGCGTACCGGGCAGATGGCATTGACACGGATGTTGGCCTTGGCGTACTGGGTCGAGCCGCATTGGGCCATGTTGATCACACTACGAGGCGTGGGGCGATGGATGGAGTGAGCGAGGGGAGAAAACTTTCGATCGATGATGGAAGCAGACGAAAGACTGAATAAAACCTACGCAGCCTTGGAAGCAGAGTAATCGAGTGAGCCGGCGCCTGAGCGAACACCAGCAACTGTAACATGATTGGAGGGCAGCGATGTATGAAAATCGAAATGAGTGAAAATGCGCCTAGCATGATACACGCATTGCCTCTATCAAGTCCGCCTATTGAGATTGCAGCGAGATACCCACCGGAAGCGGTGGCGACGATCGATCCGCCGGTCTTCTCCTTCCCGCCCTTGCCTGTGATCTGCATGGCCGCGCCGGCGTGTTTGATGGCGAGGAAGGTGCTGAATCGGTGTTAATGAGGCAAGATTTCGGGGTTGTCAGATTTGCGAAGCGAGAGGGCTATCGACGATGGAGAATGTGCGCTTGATTACCTAAGTCCATTGATCTGTACGAGGCGCGTAGAATGCGGAGTTTAGAAATGGATCAATGATGCGCGGAGTCCCGCCGCTAGGGTACCAAAAACACCGCAGAGAGGACAATTACCCTCATCGATTCCATGAACTGCTGACCGTCCGTGTCTTTAATATGCGCGCCCGTGGCCACACCTGCAGTTTGAACACAAACGACCAACAATATATCAATCCACACTCAAACGCCGTCACTTATTGCACAATTCACCCACCAGCGTTCGCGAAAAAGACATCGAGCCTCCCGAACTTCTCGATCGCATCGTCGATGACACCTTTGACGTCTTCGTCCGAGGTGGCGTCGACGCGTCGCGCGATCACCTTGACGCCAGGGTAGGCGGCTGTGATCTCCTGAGCGAGGGACTCGAGGTGGTCGACGCGGAAATCGGTGATGTAAATGGCCACAGCACCTGTGGAGGACGAGATGCTTATGTGAGTGGTGAATCCGATGAAGAGCTAGGCTCGGGTCTCGTAGAAATGGATGGTAAAGGCTTACCGTTCTGAGCGAAGGCCCAGGCACTAGCGCGACTAAAGAAGTATGACGTGGCCAGGTGAACATTCATCAGTCTAGATCAACGCCAATAAAATATTATTGCCAAATCTGACCACTTACCCAATACCATGCACGGACCCAGCGCCGGTGATGATGCACACCTTGCCGGCAAGGCTCGTAGTGACAGGGGTCGGAGCGGCGGCGGCGTTGGTCTGCTGACGGTGCAGCTGGGAAGGCGCGACAACGGCAAGGTGGGCGGAGAGGAGGGAGAGGCGGTCTGAGGCGGCGGAGGAGTTGGACATGGTTGCGACGACAGAAGAGAGTTAGAGATGGACAGATGGATTGGAGGGGAAAGGGATTGATATAAAGGACAGGGTAGCATTAAATCATGTGACCGTGAGCGAGACATTTTGGTGTTTTGGAGAAATCTCCGCATTATTGTTTCAACCACAATGGGCACCCTTACATAAGCGAAATCGACCTGATCTGGTTCTGTCTGCTAAAAACATAATGAAAATTTAGGGCATAATAATACATAAAGGTATTCGCTTGTATATTGGTTCATAAGTCATATATAATCGTAATATAGTCTGATAAAGTTGCTAGCTCTTAAAGAGAAAAAAAAAAACAAAA
>RBNI01004414.1:0-14087 GCA_003990745.1 Jimgerdemannia flammicorona | reverse complement strand
AGTCACTTGGACTCCATCCTTTATTAATACCCATCTATCCTCTATATACTACACAGTGCCCCACCCCTACCCGATCCCCCTAGGGGGCCCCCCCCCCATACTCTCCCAATGGAAGACTACTTTGTCAACCACTATCTCTACCCTCCCACCACTCTGGCTACAGATCCCTTCCACCAGATGGCAATGTTGTCCACCCTGGGGACCCCAACCCACCCACCACCCAGTAAGAAGATCACCCATCAACTCCTCCCACCTCGCCAACTTCTCCTGCATCCCTATCTATCACTCTTCTCAAATACAAATAGCCAATGTCCAGCTAACCCTACCTACACTGCAATCACCCACCCTACAGTAAGCCACCTATTGCTAACACCTCCCACTAGTCTAGACCTCAAATCCTCCCAGTGACTCCACTCACCATCTGGCCTCCTTTCTACATCCAGCCTATTCCCTATAGCTATCCAAAAGTCTCCCAACACCTCACACTCTTCCAGCCAATGTTCTGGCATCTGCACAAAACCCCCAGCTTGCCCTACATTATAACACTCCTCACAATCCAATTGGCCACCATCTACCAGATGCCCAGCATGGAAATTCAACATAACATACCTTCACAGCATATGCCACCATACTACCCAGAACTTGGGAGGAAGCCACTGCCACACCTCAGCACTCTAGGCCCAGATCTGCCCAGTCCCACTCCTCACCAATCCCCATTGCCTGCCAACTGCTTGGCCAAAGCTCCTGGCCAAGTCCCCACTGACACTCTACTCCATCACCAATATCAAATTCAGTAAGTAGAACTCCCCCTAGCAACAGTCTGTCCCATCGCTACATATCAGGGCCCCATACCTCCTCTCCCTCATTACCTTGCTAGCACAGACCTATCCAGTGCACTCCATCCACCACCCCCCACCAGAAGCCCTTATACCATAGCCATCAGCTTCCATTCAGCCCCACCAGAGAGATCAAGTCTCTGGAGGACCCCTGGGGTGAGAATCTCATTTTCCACAATTTCTGCATCAGCGGAACCCAATCTCCTCCTTGTAGTTCAACTGCCCTTTTCAACCACCAAGCTCACAGACAGTATAGCCTTCTAGGGAAATCCACAAGACCAAGGCCTACCCTAACCACTGGTACCACCAGGGTATCCCAACTAATCTGTGACCTTCTCCTTGCCCAAATCCAATCCCGAGCCAGCTTCATCAGCCTCTTCACCACCCAGACTGGAAAGTCCAAGTAATATGTCACATACCATAGCTTGGGGAACCAGTATACATTCAGGATCAACACCCACCCTACCAGAGAGATGTGATGACCCCCCCAACCTCTAAGAGCCTCCCCCCATATGACTACCTTCCTCTCTCACTACACCTGTGGCAAGACTGATCCATAGACAGAAAGGAAGATACTGAGATACCGCACCACCTCTCCTGTGGGGACAATTGTTCTAATGACATCCCCTTCCACCAACCCATTCCCCAACACTAATATCTCACACTTATGCCAGTTGAGTTTTACCCCAGAGTATGCCTCATACCATTCTACTGTGTCTGTAAGTGCCTCAACATCCACCACTGATCCAAGACCAACTACCATATCATCTGCAAAGGCTTCCACACACTATATACAGAGAGCCTGGCCACCTTCTGATGGATCCTATCCATCAAAGGTTCTAGTGAAAGGGCTTAAAGAATAGGGGACAGCAGGTCTCTTTGAGGAACTCCTCTCCCCAAGGGAAATGCCAAACCCCTGTGGCTATTACACATCAGCACTACCCTACTGCCCTCCAACAGACTCAACATAGAGGCCCGAAACTGTAGTGGGACACCAATTCTGTCCAGTACCTTGCCTAGCCACACCCACCGAACATGGTTATAGGCCTTCTCCTAGTCCAAAAAGACCAGTCTACCATCCAGCCCACAGGTCTGAGCCCCTTCAATGATGCCATGCACCCATGCAGTTCCATCTCTGATAAGCCTACCTCCCACAAAACCCTGCTGCTCCTCACCCAGCACCTGTTGAGCAACCCTCTGCAACCTTGCAATAATCACTTTTGTCACCAACTTCTGGTCCATATCCAAAAGCATGATTGGCCTCCAATTTGTCCAGTCCTCTCACCTGCCCTTATCTTTGTATAATAAGGCCACCAACTCCAAGTCCTGCTCTCCAACCCACTCTCCATACAGAAGAACATGGTCACAGAGGGCAGCCATCTCTCCTAGCATACTAGGGACCTTTGCCATCTTCTTCCAGAAGTCCCAAGGTAACCCATCCTCCCCAGATGCTGTCCCAAGCTTAGTAGCCACAAGGACCCTCTGGATATCCTCCTCTTGGACTGGTAAGATCAAGTTACCCGGGCCCTCTATCTGCAGTGGTTCCCACTCCTCTAGTACATCTCCAATCACCTCTACATCTGCACCCCCTTCTTCCTTACTCCACAGACCCCCCCATCACTCCTTCAATTCCCCTAAGATCTGTTGCATACCAAGTATCAAATCCCCCTCGACATTAAAGACCCCATCCTACTGATGTCACACCCTCTTAGCTTTGAGGAGCCTAGACAAGTACCTAGTAGACCTCTCTCCCTCCTCAAGCCCCTGCCACTATGTATAACCTGGCAGCCATTTCTCATATATGAGTCTTCTTCTCCTCTCTCAACACCTGCTGTAGTTCCACTACCTCCAACTTACCCGCTCAAATCTCCAATCCTCTACCTCATCAGAGAAAAGCAAATCCACCCATTCCATCTGCAATCTCATCAGCCTATTAGAAGCACACTGAATGCACCTCCTCCTCTGTCTCCCAGCTTCTCTACCAGCTCCTCCCCAATAGGCTCTTGCAGCCTCCTTCAATCTCATCCAATAGGCACCCACAGACAGACCCTCATGCTTCTAGATAAGAACCTTTGCCTGGATATCCTCCACCCATGAGTCCCACAACCCCTTCTCAGCCAGCAGGGAGGAGTTAAGGCACCAATGTCCAGGTCCATCTCCACTCCCCCCAAACTGCTCCTACCCTAACAGTCCCCAGTGATCAGACCATGGGCACTACACCACCTCTAAAGTCTTCCAGATATCAGCACCCCAATATTCGGCTGTCAAAATCCAGTCAATCCTCATGCCTAACCTATTCACCCAATGGGTGTAGACCCTGGCACTGCCCCACTGTATATGGCCCATATCCCCTAAGGAGCTAAGATTTTCCACCTCCTCCCATGCATCCAAACCACCACTCCTCTCACCTGCATTCCTCCCTCCATTAGTTCTATCCAGTCGCAGATCTCTAACCATATTAAAATCACCACCAAGAACATTGACTCCTTTCTCCAAGAGAATACCCTCCTCCAGCAGCTCCTTAATCCATACAATCCTCTCACCCCTAACTGCCAGACAGTAGCAAGAGTCTACCCTCACCAATTTCCACCCTGGCCAATACCATTCTCCCCAGACCAAGCAATCACCCCAGCTCCTGATTCCTCCCAAATCTCCTCTACCCTTCTTCACCAGTATTGCCACCTTTCCAAACCAAGCAGTAGCCCCACCCCATTCCTTAGACCACTCCACCCTATCATCCTCATCCTCACACCATACATCCTGCAGTAAAAAGAGATCAGCCTCCAATCCCTTGAGCTAAGTAAAAATATTCTTATACTGCCCAGATCCCCATAGCCCATTCACATTTAGAGAGAAAATGTTAGTTGTACTATTCATAAGAAATATTGTTATATATCAAACTCATCCTCTACAAATCCACATTCAAGTCCTCCTGTGCTAAGTCCAAGACATGTTCCTCAGCCAGTTCCCTCTTTGTAGCTTCCTGTGCCTCCAACTCCCTCAGAAGTTCAACCATTGCCCCATCCTCTTTTCTCCTCAAAGTTCTCACAATACTCCAGACAGGCCTCCTGCCAGAGCTGCAATCCATGATGCTCTGCCCAATAGTAGGCAGCCCTTTCACCAGCAACAACCACCATCTCCACCTTCCTCACCTCATCAACCTCATATCCCCTCCTCTTCCAGGAAGATCATAAGAATCTCCACCTTCAGCACCTCCACTACTCCATCTCCTTACAGAATCCTTGCCCAATACTCCTCAGACATTACACATAGGTCTACTTCTCCCAATGCCTCAGCCACAAGGTTATCCATCACCTTGCTCATCCACAGCAGGTTCCCCACTTCCTTCCCTCCAGGAGTCCTAGGCCACTCTGTATCCAGCATTGTAGTATCAGCTCCTACACTGGCAGCCTCATCCCACTCCTCCTCTGAGACATCCACCAGCTCGTCCTCACCAAATGCTACCACCTGGCCCCCTTTCATCACATCCAGGACCCTAAAGTGAACTTGCTGGGCCCCCTGCATCAGCACATCATCCACCACCCCTCTCTTCCCCACTGGGCCCCTCCTGATAAGTGGGGGGGGGGTGCTATCCAAATCCTCCTCCCAAACTTTGAAGGTACCATCGGCATAGGGATCCTTGCCCAGCACCTTTCCAGCCCCTTCCTCGGTCACCACCACCTTCTCTCCTCCTTTACTAGCCCATATGCTGGCCTTGATGCCTTCAGACTCCTCAGCCCCTTCCACCTTCCTCTTCACCCTTCCTTTCATACTCGCCAAAAGTTCCCTCTGCCTCTTGTGCCCCTGGGCCCACTCTCACTGCCTCCTGTCAGTATAGATATGTTTCCCATCCACCACCTCCAGATGCATTGACTCTTCAAACAGCTTCCAGGCTTTCACCCTCCTCTCCACAGCACCACTCAGCTCCTCCAGAGCCTCTAACAAGTTCTCCTCCTCCTCTTCACTCCCTTTCACCCTCAACACCTTACAGACAAAAGTCCCCCACATCAATACCAAGGGTCAGTTGCTTGTCTTCCCTGTGGCCTCCTTCCCTGCCAGCCGAATTTTGACATCAACATTGTCTGTCCTGAACATGGTCCCCTCCCACAACTGGAAGCCAATGTCCACCACATTCCCATACTCCACCATCACCTCCTCCACCCTCCTCCTGGTCTCCTCCTTTGTCACTGTAGGCACCCCCCTCACTAGAAGCTGCACCACTCTGGGGTCCCACCTCAAGCACTACACCATGGGGATCACCACTTCCCCAACCACTACACTAGTCTTCATGGTCTCGTCCAGTGGGCCTGCCTCCTCAAAGTCCACCTCAACCCCTTCCAGACCCTTCAGAAACTTCACCGAGGCTGCCCCAGCCACCTGCTTCGAAATAAGCCCCAGAACCATCCTCACCATCACTGCCAAGCCCCAGAAGCACAAGGTGGCCGCCAACTCCAAGATTGATTTCTTGAGTAACAGTGCCACTGCCAGCCCCATCACACTATCTGCCAGGTCCCCCTTCCTCTTCAGGCCCACCTGCTCAGCCCCTACATCACTAGTCACATCTGGATTTTTTTCCAGATTCTCTGTCACACCACCATCAGCAGTCCCACCACTACCACCAACAGCTACTCCACTTCTCCCACCTCCCACCAGTGAAGGCCCAGCTCTCCCAGCATTCCCAACCTTCTGCTTCCCCTTCCCACCTGCCTGTCCACTGTGGGCTCCCATTGGCCATCCCCCAGTCCTCAGCATGTCTGCAAAGCTCCTTCCCTGCTATCCTCCAGCCCTCCCACCAGTGCCTCCTCCACTGCCCAAGCTGCCCTGCCCACTTGAGCCACTGAAAGACCCTATCCCCAGCCCATACCCTCTCCTGACATATTGCCAGTCAAAGGCCCCAGGTCTGCCCAACCTAGTTTGTGTGTCAGCTTGCTTGCTGGTTGACATTGCCTTAATATCTTTCTCCAATAAATGCTTTAAAAGTGTGTGTATAATGCGAATTGTAGCAGAGAAAGGATGGACATCCACCAGCTCATCCTCACTAACTGCTATCACCTGGCCCCCTTTCACCACATCTGGGATCCCAAAGTGTACTCATGGGGCCCCCTGCATCAGCACATCTTCTGCCGCCCCTCTCTTTGCCACTGGGCCCCTCCTGATAAGAGGGGGGGGGGTGGCATCCAACTCCTGCTCTCAGACCTCAAATGTACCATCTGTATAGAGGTCCTTATTCAGCACCTCCCCAGCCTCTTTCTTGTTTCCCTCCACCTCCCCTCCTCCTTTACTAGCCCAGACACTAGCTTTGATGCCTCCAGACTCCTCAGTTCTATCTACCTTTGTCTTAGTCTCTCCTCTCATACTCGTCAGCAGCTCTCTCTGCCTCATGTACCCCTGGGCCCACTCTCACTGCTTCTTGTCAGTTCAAATCCACTTTTCATCCACAATCTCCAGATGTGTCAACTCCTCATACAATTGCCAGGCCTTTGCCCTCCTCTCAACAGTACCACTCAACTCCTCCAGAGTCTCTAACAAGTCCTCTTCCTCCTCCTCATTCCCTCTCACCCTTGACACCTTACAGACAAAAGCCCCCCACATCAATACTGAGGGCCAGTCACTTGTCTTCCCTGTGGCCTCCCTTCCTACCAGTCTAATCCTCACATCTACATCACTAGTCCTAATTGATGTCCCCTCCCACATCTGGAAACTGATATCTACCACATTGCCATACTCTGCCATCACTGCCTCCACCTTCCTCCTAGTCTCCTCCTTCATCACTGTCAGCACCCTCTTCACTAACAGCTGCACCACCCTGGGGTCCCACCTCAGGCAGTGCATCATGGGGACTGCCACCTCCCCAACTGCCACTCCATTCTTCAGAGCCTCTTTCAGTAGGCCTACCTCCTCAAAGTCCACCTTGACCTCCTCCAGGCCCTTCAGGAACTTCACCAAGACAGCCTCAGCCACCTGCTTCAAGATAAGCCCCAAGACCATTCTTGCTGTCACTGCCAAGCCTCAGAAGCACAGTGTTACTACAAACTCCAAGATTGATTTCCTGAGTAATGGTGCCACTGCCAGCCCTATTACACCATCAGCCAGATCTCTCTTCTGCATCGAGAACTCCTGCCCCACACCTCCATCAACTGTCACATCTCTTTTTTTTTCCTGTTTGCCCATCACACTGCCATCAGCAGTCCCACCTCCAGCTACAGCCCCTTCAGCACCTACACTTGCATCCCCCACCTTAGTACCTCCCCCCCTCCCTAGGCTCTCCTTGTCTTTTCCCACAGCAGCACCCGCCCTTGACCCAGCTGGCCACTCACTTCCCTTCACCTTATCTGCAAAACTTGGGGGGCCTGGCCTCCTCCCATTGCCACCAGACACCAGTCCACCTCCAGAGCCCTCGCTATCCTTCGACCCTCCAAAGGCCCCCATCTCCAGGCCATAACCCCTCCCAACATTCTGCCAGCTGAAAGCCCCAGGTCCACCTGACCCAGCATGCTCATCAGAAC
Organism: Jimgerdemannia flammicorona; assembly: GCA_003990745.1. Taxonomy (NCBI): domain Eukaryota; kingdom Fungi; phylum Mucoromycota; class Endogonomycetes; order Endogonales; family Endogonaceae; genus Jimgerdemannia; species Jimgerdemannia flammicorona. Next base: position 6,745 of record RBNI01004414.1, on the reverse strand, counting down.
ACTTGCTCAATGATATTTTTATAATACCTTTTCTCCAAATTGTGCTGAAAACCATTGCATGAGATTGGTGTAATGTGAATTGTACTCCTTCTTTACTCTTCTCAATAAGAGTTTTGTCAGCTCTACAAATCTAAGCAACCTAGGACAACCATCAGCAGTCTTTCTAGCCTTAGTTCCTCATAAAGCCCAAGCCTCTATAGCCAAGTGGCTCAACTCTACCAACTATCACCATACCAGAACCAAGACCACATTATACTACTGTTTCCAAAATAGCAAGATCTGCTATATTTTTAAAGAAGAAGCAAGAGAAACCCTTCATCAACAACCTGACCCTAAACCTGAAGCAGGCCCTGCTACAGCTCTACCTGAACCTGAAACCAATACTAAACCTAAACTTGACTTTGAATTAAGTCTATCTGAAATCAGATATACAACTGATTCTGTCTACTTTAATGCTGAGCAAACCCAACTACACAGGGACCAAGCTGAAGAGGAGGAGGAGTATCTCAGTAAATTCAATCCCAGATATACCACCAAAGGAGACACACCTCCATCAGGACAGAATACACCTACATAGCAACAGACAGCTATCAATCGAGCCCTTACTCCAGACTCACAACTATTACTCCAACAACTTACACAGACTCAAAGAACCCCATCACACTCTGCACCAGTACCTCAAGTAGTACCAGTAACACTACTACCAGCAGTCCAACCATCTCTAGTAAACAATATGACAAACTAATAGATTCTAGACCTTATAGCCCAGATAGCAATAATGGCAGCAATCATTACTGCCTTAGCTGAACAGACCTGACCTACCAAAAATCTGAGGCTATTTACCTTCAATGGTACTGCACAAGAAGTCTAAAGCTTCATTAGTATAATTGACACTAACTTTAAAGCCAATCAATAGACAAATGAGCAAGTTGCTGACTGCCTTCTGACAAACAATCAAGACCACACTCTGGAACAACTCTTTGCTACTACTCTAGCTTATGTCTGCTGAGATGTTATATTCTTCCAAGGATCCACTGAAGAATGGTGGTAAACCCTTCCTGAAAAACTCCTCACATGGGACACCTGACCTGCAGTAGCCACTCAGAATGCGGCAAATAATACCCCAGGATATAGAGCCCATCCTGCAGCCCCTAGACTCAAACAACTCATGATTGCTTAATATCACAGTAAAACTATGATTGCTGAATCTCAAGTAAAACTCAGCAACCAAAATTTGATATATATAACAAGGAAGAATTTGAAACCTTCTGTACAAAACTCAAGTCACTCCTGAATACTGTTGGTCTAGGGTATATTGCCAATAATGAAGCCTGAAATGGTATAAGAGCAGACCATCTATTTGATACACTACCTGAATGGCTTACAAGAAAAATCTGAGAATAAGGATGCCCAGTTGGTTGCAACCACCAACAATAGTGCCTGGCAAGAATCAAGACTATGGTTAAGCAAATCCTAACAGCTGGACCAATTCTGCCCTGAAGACAATTCAACAATAAGAAAAAGACTTGAACTAAGAAAGAAGAACTCAAGTATGAAGCATCTCAAGCTCCCTTAATGTCTACCTCATAGACTCCCAGAAATCATGAACTCACCCAGTCAAGTACCTTCAAGAAACTCACTGAAGGAGAAAGGAATGAACTTTGAAGAAGTGGAGCATATTTCTATTGCTGAAAGACAGGACACATGGCCAGTGTCTGCCCTAACTGAAAACCCTAAACAGCAACATGAGCAACTGTTACTACTCTGCACCACCTCAATAACCTAACCACCAGAATACTGGACTTTGTCAAGTTAAGACAAACTGCCAAGGTCCCAACTAAAGAAAGTCAAAAAGCAGATGGATATGACCTGTATATAGCCGAAGAAGTTACAGTTTCCAACCAAGAAGTTAAGCAAGTCTATACAGGAATCAGTATCTAAATCCCTGAAAGACATGTTGGAAGAATATACTGTTACAGTAGCCTAGCATTGAAAGAACTCTCAGTAGAAGGAGGAGTTATTGACAAAGATTATACAGGTGAAATTATTGTCCTCTTCCGAAACTATAGTTGGACACTCTTCAAAATCCCCACTGATTTCTGCATCACCCAGATCCTATTTGAGAAAATCGAGTCAACTCTGACAGTCAAGGAAGTCCCTGAACTACTACCCACCATCCAAGGATCCAAAGGATTTGGCTCATCAAACAAGGCTCCAGCCAAACCTACTATGAACAAAGAAGAACAATTCTACAAGAAAATCAAAGATAGATATGTACCAAGTGGCCGATGCCTCCATAGCATTGGAATGTACTCTTTCTGAATAATAGATGATTGCTTCTTTTGTATCAATGAACTGGCTCAAAGAAGAACCAACAGAAGGAAAGCTTCTATAACTAAAATCACTATCATTAGATTAGATGAACTACTTACACTTCAAGCTTTTATCAACTGAGCACCTCTCAAGATTATAATAGACAGTAGTGCCTCAGACAACTTTATCAATAAAGAAACAGCCAACAGACTCAAGGTCTTCACCTCTCCAGTACAACAAACTCAAGTAGTTGTCACAGCTGATGGAACCTCCCATGTCATTAGCAAGGAAGTCTGCAATCTGCTCTTCTGAATTGGTGACTATCAAGTACATATTACTCTCCAGATTGTACCACTCCCTGACAATGAAATCATCCTTGAGACTCCATGGTTAAAATAAGAGAACCCCATAATCAATTGGGTAAACCATTCTCTGACCATCAAGAAAGGATGCCACAACTTCAAACTATGGTGAAAAGGACCCACTCAGCTCCAGTGACCCTGGACCAAAGATCACCCACATCAATAAGCTACAGCTCAAGAAATTGGCTAAGAAATGTCCTCTCTTTGCCATCTCTGTCTGCCCATCCAAAGGAGAACCTGGGAACTCTGAAGAAAATTTTTCCAAAGTTGACAGCCATGTCAGACCACTACTCTAGAAATTCTGAGATGTATTTCCAAAGAAACTTCTGAAAGGCCTACCACCTAAACGAGCAGTAGACCATGCAATTAAGACCATTCCAGATGCTAAGCCAGCCTTCAAGTCAATCTACCACATATCTCTAAGAGAAATTGATGCACTCAAGAAAGAAATCGATGAACTCCTAGAACAAGGATTCATCAGACCCAGTATATCACCCTATAGTGCACCAGTCCTCTCTGTTGTCAAGAAAGGAGAAGATCTATGAATGTGCATTGATTACTGTAATCTCAACAAACAGACTATCAAGAACTGTTGCCCACTGCTCAGAACTGATGAAATATTCAATAGGCTTACCAACCCACAATTCATAAGCTCTTTTGATCTGTGAAATGGCTATTGGCAAATTGCCATGAAAGAAGGGGACATCTACAAGACAGTATTTCAAACTTGCTATGGACACTTCAAGTTTCTGGTTATGCCTTTTGGCTTAACTAATACTCCTGCAACCTTTCAGATACTGATGAATACTATCCTGCACTCATATCTAGACAAATTTGTTGTTGTCTACATTGACAACATCCTAGTCTTCAGCAAAACCCTGGAGGAACATCTTCAACACCTTGAACTAGTACTACTGAAACTCTGAGAGAACTGACTCTTCACAAAACTTAGCAAATGCGAATTTCTTCTAAAAGAAATTCAATTCCTTAGATACATTGTCATACTGAATGGAATCAAAGTGGACCCCAGTAAAATCTCTGCAATCAAGGATTGGCCCAGACCCAAGAAGCTGAAAGACCTCCTGTCATTCCTGGGATTAGCAAACTATTACAGATGATTTGTTGCCAACTTCGCCAAAATCACTACTGCCCTCACCCAAATGACCAAGCACAGCAAGAAAAAAGAACAGCCCTGGATCCTAAAATAAGAAAAAGACTTCAACAATCTTATAAATTGGGGATCTGAGCAAGATACCACCTTTCAAGCACTGAAGGATGCCTTGATAACTACTCCAGTACTTCAAGCAGCAAACCCTGAATTACCATATGAAGTTACTACTGATACCTCTGACCTAGCCCTTGGATGCAAGAAGGACACCCTGTGGCCTACCACTCTCACAAGTTCAATGATGCCAAAATCAACTACATAACTCATGAAAAGGAAATGTTAGCCATCATGGACACTCTGATCAAATGGCGACCATACCTAGAAGGAGTATACTTCACCATATTGACTGACCACAAGTCATTAGTCAACATCAAGACTCAGGCTACCCTTTCCCAAAAGCAAGCCAGATAGATGAAAGTCCTCACTAACTTTGACTATGAAATCCAGTATTGCCCTAGCAAGGAAAATATTGTTGCTGATGCAATCTCCAGACTACTAATTGAAGAAGTTATCCAAACTCTCACCTTAGTTACCAACACTATCATAGAACAAATTATTGCATTTGGTAGAGAAAATATGTCAGCAGAGTGGGGGGAGGGTGGGTGTTGCAGGTGAGAAAGTGGTCTTTGTTCATATAGGTGGGGGGAGTAGCACACCCATGGGAATCAGGTAGTGGGAGGGTATACTGTAAACTTATTAATAGAAGGGTAATAAATGGTAGAGTTCAAGTGACTATAAAAAAAAAAAAAAAAAAAAAAAAAAAAAAAAAAAAAAAAAATAGAACAAATTATTGCAGCATGTGCCAATGATAAGGAAGCTCAAGTACTCAGAGAAATTCTGAATAGTGATGATACTGACAAGTATATCTGGTACAACCAATACCAACTGAAGGATAATGCTATCTACTACAAGGACAGATTGTATATTCCAAATAACCAAGACCTCTTGTTGAGATTACAGGTTACAACTCGATATAGATAATTTGTGGTGCAGTGGCATTGGGGTGACATTATCAACAAACATGTAAAAGTATGTTACTTGAGTGATCAATAAATATCTCTCTCTCTTTTCCTCTCTCCTCCAAAAGTTCACAACAAAGGTTATGAGCCCCAGTTAGCAGATAATATACACACCTCTTTAATATACGCTACACTACAACATACAAAGATATCAACCCCAGGAAGCCCAAACTCAAGTGTTGCGGCGCTAAGCTCAGCAAGTAACACAAGTGGAGTGGGTACTGGCATGGGTACCACAGTCCCTCCGGTGGCAGCTACGATGACAAGAAGGACGATTCCTGTCTTCAATGGTAAGGATTATGCCATATGGGCATACCATATGAGGAACCTCTTAGAGGAATGTAGTCTAGAGAACTATTGGAAGCCACAGGCACAAATAACGAGATACGACCCAGCGAAGGATCACAAGGCGTTGAGAGAGATCACATTCACTGTAAGAGGGTTTCTTTCTAGGGTAACCATTACGTAGTTCTGGAAGGGTTTTCTGGAAGTTCTGGATATTCTGGAAGACCGTTTTCTTATGGTCAAGATTAATTTCATATGGAGTATGTCCTCTACGCTTATTGATTTCAAGATTGGGTTGACGTCTCAACCAAAGTCCTTTTTCGGACTAGTTCTGGATGTTCAGGATTTTCCGTATTTCAGGAAGTTCGAGAAACTAAGACCAGCTTAGTTGAATTGGCGTATCGCTGCAGACAATACCCAATTAGGAAATTTCGTGACGGGGTTAGGAGTAGGACCTAACAGGGAGCGGATTTACTTAAGGGTGGTTTGTGGGTTATTAAATAGGTTTATTCGCTATTCATGATATTGCTATACTAGGAGTAGTTGTGTGAAGAGGTATTGTGGAAAAGTGCTCAGGAGTTGTGTTCGGATTGTTCAGGTCTGAGATTCTGAGGTCTGGGGGAGGGGGTATTTATACTAGTGAGGGGCTATCTGGACTATGCTAAATATGGATGTAGCACTAAGTGCTTTGCTGAGTCGGAATGCAGTCACGTAGTACAAGTATGATCTGACATATCAAGGGATTGTCTGACTGCTGAGTCAGTTCACAGTCACGTCGTACAAGGCTAATCTAACTATATTATGACTGCTAATCTATTTATAGGTTTAGGCGCTGTCTGGGTAGTCTTCGATGACATCGCCATCGATGACATCATCTCTGATGAAGTAGTCATCTAGGAAGAGTGGTTCGCGGATTACTTCTCCTTGTTGGCTGAGATAATAGTACATTGGAACTTCATCTCCATCCCACAGGATAGCATCATCTGTCTCGTATGCTGGATAAGGTGTTGGGGGGCGAAGAAGTGGTGCATCATCTTCGTTTTCATCGGATTCGCTGTCTGCGTATCTTCTGTAGGTTACAGCGCTATGAGTCGCAGGGTTGTAGTATGCTGGCGGTTGTAGTTCATGTCGCTCGTACTCAGGTGGTGGAGTGGTTGGTTCAATCTCGAGGGTTGTCTGAAGATACAGGTTGTGTTCTCCAGTCTCTTCGTTGTAGTTGAAGTAATCGGGGGTGAATGCAGGTTGGTATTCGTGCCAGTGGTCATTGTCCCAATAAGTTTCGTATGTGGTTATGAACTGTTGTAAGTTCATCGGCAGAGTTGGCGGTGTGATCAGAGTTGGAAGGGATCCTTGGCTTGAGGTCATGTCGGCGTCGGAAGGATCATTGTCTTCTGCTTCATCTTTGTCAAAGTTGATTATATCGTAGACGTCCTTCATGGCGTATCCAACTTGGGGCATTTGCAGGATGTAATCATCGGGGTGCGGGAAGGTTCTGTCTGTGGTTTCAACATACTCAAGGTACTTGTGGTTGAGTTCTTGTATCATGTCGTCGATTTGGCCATAGGACAGGGTAGCAACCATTTCGCTGGTAGTAACTC
>RBNI01004413.1:0-14096 GCA_003990745.1 Jimgerdemannia flammicorona | reverse complement strand
TTCCCGATGAAAGACCACTTTGTCCAACACTAACCCCACCCTCCCCCCACTCTGTTCACATATCTCTTCCACCAAATGGCGGCGACGCCCACCTTGCAGCCCCCATCCAACCCACCAACCCATTAGCAGATCCACTACCAACTCCTCCCATCTCAATAGTTTCTCCTGTATTCCTGTCCGTCGTCCTTCCTCAAACACATATAGCCAATGTCCAGCCAATCCCACCCACACTGCTACAACCCACCCTACAGTAAGCCACCTATTGCCGACACCCCCCACCAATCTTGATGCCAAATCATCCCAGCGACCTCTCTCGCCATTTGGCCTCCTTTTAACCCCAAGCCGATCTCCTATAGCTATCCAAAATTTCCCTAACACCTCACACTCCCCCAGCCAATGTTCCAGCGTTTGTATGAGCTTTAAGTCAATAAAAGAACTCTTTACTACTAAGATCATAGTATATCTCTTTGCTAGAAGACCTATTTAAATATATGAAGAATTGAATATATTTATTTTGAGAATATATAAAGTTATCTTATAAAAAATGGTCTTCTGTTATAACTCTATAGTAATGTAAAAAAAATACTACAGTAAAAAACCAAGATGATTATTGATATGAACATAACTATTATAGTGAAGAATTTTTTTTTTAAATTATACTGAAATCTATAGCTTACTCAGTTCAATAAAAAATATTAATTGAGTTATCTAATTAATCATTTTTTTATCAGTAGAAATAAGTTACAAGTTTGTTCATCATGACTTTCTAGCTATCTTAAAAGAAAATAGTTCTTAAATATGATACTTTTTGCAAATTATAATACTAGCTAACCCTGTGAATCTAAATTATAAGCTCCTAAACTAATTTATATATACTTATAGAATAACTTATAATTTAAAACTTATAAAGAAGAAAAGACTTAAGATTTATTAAAGAGATATATATAAAGAGTATCTTATCAAAGCTAAGATAAAATAAATTTATTATAACAGAAATATCAAATTGATAGAAGAATAAAGAAAACTTATTAATCAGAATTATTCTATATTGAAAGACAAGAGAGGTCTGGGTCTGGTGGACTTCTCAAAGAGATTATATTGTCTTAGAGAAAGAGATCTATTGAGTTGAGAGGTGGAGAATAGATATCTTTAATGCAGAAGGTCTGGGAGGCAAGATTCTCTCCTAGAGATTTTTTAGGAGATTTGTTGTCAATAGCTAGACTGAGAGATAGTAGATACTTGAGATATAGGAGATTCTGGTAAGAGGTGATAAAAGGAGCTCACTATATTAGTTTATATTAGTATAGTAATGAGAGAGAAATATAATAAAAATCTGCAATATAGAGATAGAACAGACTTTTGTTAGATAGTTCTCTACTAGTAGACTTTGATATTAGAATTGATATAAAGTATTAATAGGAGGTATAATAGGCTCTATAGCTAACTGGCTGGTAGTCAGTAAATATAAACAAGATATAGAACTGAGCTGAAGTCTGATCTTGGAGTACTAAGATAAGTTAGTGACTTTCTCCAAAGTACTGGATTGTATAGTGATATATCTTATAGAGAAATATCATATTGACATCTTTCTCTGATATAATTCACATTATACCAACTTCAAGCAATACTTTTCAATACAACTTAGAGAAAAGGTACTAGTAAAATATCATTGAGTAAGAGTTCTGATAGATATATTAGATCAGGTGAATCTGGGGTATTTAGCTGACAGCAAGTGGGGAGAGATTATGGCCTAGAGATGGATGATTTTGGAGAGGTGAATGGTAGAGAGAGCTCTGAAGAGAGGTCAATCTGATTGAAATAGGGGCAGATCTAGGCTCCCAAGCTTTGCAGATAAGGTAAAAGAGAGTAGATAGCTGATAAGTACTTGAGCTAGCATAGCTGAGGAGAAAGACAAGACTGCTATAGAGAGGACAGAAGGCTCTTTACCTAAGAGAGTGAGCATAGAGATAGGAGGGGCTGTTGCTAGAGACAATAGGGTGACTGCTGATAGAGGTGTGATAGTGGATCTGGAAAAAAAAAAAAAATATGACAGCTGATAGTAGTGCTATACAAGAGAGCCAGCAGGGGTAGTGGGATCTGAGTAATAGTGTAATGGGCTAGCAGTAGCCCCATTACTCAAGAAATCAATCTCAGAGCTTATAGTTATATTGTACTTCTGAGGCTTGGCAGTGATAGTGAAGATAGTTCAGAAGCTAATATCAAAGTAGATGGCTGGAGCTATCTTAGTGAAGTTCTTGAGAGAGCTTAAGGGGGTAGAGGTGGGCTTTGGAGAGGCTGCTCTCCTTGAGGAGGTGTTGAAGATAGAGTTGACTATAGGTGAGATAGTGGTTCCAATAGCTTACTACCTGAGGTGGGACCCCAGAGTAGTCTAGCTACTTATAAAGAGAATATCTATGATGACAATGATCAAAATAAAGAAGAGGGTGGAGGAGACTATAGCTGTGTATAGCAAGATAGTTGATATTGATTTCTAGGTCTGGAAGTTTCAGGATAAGAGATGTGGATATCAGGTTCCAGCTAGCTGAGAAGGAGGCTATAGGATAATTGAGAGACTGACTCTCAGTACTGATGTGGGAGGCATTTATCTACAAGATAATGAGAGTGAAGAAAAGTGTAAAGAAGGAGAAGGATTTGGTAGAGATACTAAAAGAGCTCAGCAGGGCAGTGGAGTGGTAGACTAAGGCATAGAAGGCTTATATATACTCAACTTACTTAGAGGTTGTAGATGGGAAACACATTCAGGTAGAAAAGGAGTAGTGAGAGAGAGCTCAGAGATATAAGAGATAGAGAGAGCTACTGGCTAGCTTGAAGGAGAAGGAGAAGACATTATCCAGTTTGGATAAGGCTGCTGGGAGTACTCAGGAGAGTGTCTGAGCAGGTGAGAGGAGAGGAGGAGTACTAAGACTGAGAGTTAGAGCCAGGAGGTGTAAGATCAGACTCTCTATGATGATGATATGCTGGAGATATGGAAGAAGAGTGAGGACATAGGAAGGAAGGCTTGAGATGATCAGCCAATGGCTAGTAAGGATGTAGAGATGTTGGGGACTCATTGTATTTAATTTGAAGTACTTGAGATAGTATGTAGGAGGTAGATAGTTAAGATCAGAGAGGAGGAGCTGGTGGATGTCCCTGAGGAGGAGTGAGATGAGTCTGTGAGTACTGAGGCAGATACTGTGATACTTGGGGCTGGCTGACCAGTAATATCTAAGGGCAAGGAGATTGGGAACTTGTAGTAGCTATACTAGACAATGAATAATTTAGTAGCTAAGAAGTTGGAGGATGTAGACTTATGAGTTATCAGTGAGAAGTACTGGCTAAGAATTCTACAAAGAGATGGTATTGTGGAGGCCCTGGCAAAAGAGATGCTGGCAGTGTATTTTTTTTTTTTTTTTTTTTTTTTTTTTTTTTTATATACTGGCAGTTTATTTGGATGAGGAGAGTTATGAGTTAGATATTGTGAGAGAGGTAGTAATAGTAGTGACTGCTAGGGAGTATACAGTCTTTTGATAGAAACAGAGGCATAGATTAGAAATTTGACAAGGGACTTGTTTGGAGTACCAGAAGAAGATAGAGTTGAAGAATAATATAGTATAGATGAGTTTTTGGATAGACTAGAAGCTAAGCTGATTGAGAGAGCAGAGGCTACTGCTGAGCATGAATTGGACTTGACTAGAGAGAAAGTGAACATAGAGTTGTGAAGAGAATATATCTATTTTAACATTATTCCTTATAAACAATACAACTAATATTTTTTCATTAAATGTAAATGATCTGCAGGATTCTGGGAGGTGGAACAACATTTTTACTTGGTTAAAAGAATTAGAGACTAATCTCTTTCTTCTATAGAATATATGATGTGAGGAGAATCTTGATCAACAGGAGTGGACAAGGGAATGGAGTGGAGCAGCAGTCTGAAATAGCAAGGTTGGACTACTGGTGTAGAAAGAGTGAGGGGAAATATGTGAAAACAGGAACTAGAGAAATCATATGGTTTAGAGAGAGTGGTATTGGCCTGGATGAGAGTTGATTATAGTTAGATCTTACAACTACTCTGTAGTCAGAAGTGAGTATATAGAGTGGATTGATAGTCTTTTGGATAGTAGAGTACTTGCAGAGACAGGAGTGGAGATACTTGAAGGAGACTTCAACATAGTTCACTTAGTGCAGTTGGATAAAAAGATGGGGAGAGAAATATAGGGGGCAGAAGTGGTGGTCTAGAGGGTTGGGAGGAGGTGGAGTGACTTAGTTCTTTGGTGGATACTAGACAGGCAATATGGGGAAATAGGAGGGTCTATACTCATTGGATGAATGGCCTGGGGACTAAAATTGACTGAGTGCTGACAGCCAATTGCTGGGGTCTGGATGTCTGGAAGTCTCTGGAGATGGAGTGGTATCTGTAGTCTGATTATTAGAGCTTGTTAGAGTAGGGGTAGTTTGGGGAAAGTGGGGATGAATCTGGATATTAGTGTCTCAATTTCTCTTTATTGGCTGAGAAGGAGTTGTGAGACAATTAGACCAAGGATATTCAGCAGAAAGTGGAGGATTGGATCCATAAGGGTATCCTAGTTAGTGTTTGATGGATGAGATTGAAGGAGACTGCTAGAGTTTACTAGAGTGAGGCTGACAGAATAGCAGAAAGACAGAGGAGGAGAAGAGTGACCTGGACTTCTGCTAAATTGGTCTGGCTTCAGGAAAATTGGGCAGATCTTTTAGCCCTAGAGGGGGTGGAGAACTGGAGGTTGATGTAGGCCAAGCTGGAGATTGCTGAGTTATAACAGGTGTTGAGAGAGGAAGAGGAGATGTAGGTGCAAAGTTTGGCTATATACTATACTGGCAGGGACTGGAGGAGAGAGAGAGGTTCTCTAAGTACCTCTCAAGGATCCTTTGGGCAAGAAGAGTGAGGCAGAGGTAGAAGAGAGTACTAGATTCTGATGGTCTGCTAGTATATAGTCTATAAGACATTTGAGGCTCACTGAAGGAGAGGTGGAGTAATTTGTAGAGTAAAGAGGATAGTGGGACCAATACTGCTACCATTGAACATACTTTAGAGGATTGGCACCCACCATAAGTAGATGGACTTGGCAGCTTGGTGATGCCAGTACAGAAGGAGGAGATTTGTCAGATTCTTGCTACAACTATACTGAGCATAGCACTAAGAGAGGATGGTCTGTTCTGGGACTTCTGGAAGAAGATGATGAGAGTCTCTGGGGTACTGAAAAAGATTATAGTGCTTTGCAACTTAGTATTACAGTCAGAGAAGTAGATGAGAGAGCAGAATCTGGAGCTGGTGGCACTGTTATATAAGGACAAGGACTGGAGAGAGGACTGGAAGAACTGACAACCTATCATGCTTCTAGATATGAACAGAAAATTGATCACTAAGATAGTGGTTGCAAGGCTGCAGAAGGTGGTCCAGCAAGTCTTAGGTAAGGAGCAACAAGGTTTTGTAGGGGGCAGGCTCATTAGAGATAGTATAGCTTGGGTTCATAGTATCATTAAAGGGGCTTGAGTCTGTAGGCTGAATGAGAGATTGGTCTTTCTGAATCAGAAGAAGGTATATGACCATGTCAGGCAGGTCTGGTTGATAAAGATACTGGATAGGATTGGAGTCTCTCAGTAGTTCTAAGTGATAATGATCAGTTTACTGGAAGGAAGTAGAGCAGTACTCATATGCAATGATCATCAAGGAGTAGTATTTTCTCTAAGTATAGGTATTCCTCAGGAGGTCCCACTGTCTTCTATTTTGTATGCTCTAGCCTTAGAGCCATTGATGGACAGAATTTAGTAAAAGGTAGTGGAGCTCTCAGTATTTGAAATTGTATAGAAAGTTGGGGCCTTTGTAGATGATATGGTGGTTGGCCTGAGATTAATCACTGATATTAAGAAACTCTAGGAAATAGTGGAGTAGTATGAGGCATACTCTGGGGCTAAACTCAACTGATATAAGTGTGAAACAATGGTATTGGGCAATGGTCTGGTGGAAGGAGATGTCATTGGAACAATTGTCTCTACTAGAGATACTATACAATACTTAAGCATCTATCTTTCAGTTTATGGGTCAGTCCTACTAAGACCTTGGTGAGAGCAGTGGATAGCTATTTGGGGGGAGGCTCTGTAGAGCTGGGGAGACCACCACATCTCTTTGGCAGATTGTGTTTCAATTTTGAATATCTACTAACTGCCAAAGCTGTGATATTTATCATATTATCTGGACTTTCTGATCTGGATAGTGAAGAGGCTATTGAAGCTAGCCAAAGATTGGATCTAGGATAAGAGACAGAGTCAGATTAGCTGGAAAATCTTGTTGCTGCCAGAAGCTAGAGGAGGCCTTGGGCTGGTTGACTTCCTGAAGAGGCTATATTGTCTAAGAGCTTGGTAATTGAAGAGAGCTATAGAACTGAGGGGTGGTAGCTAGGTTCCTCTGATGAAAAAGGTCTGAGAGATGAGGTTTTTACCAAGAGGCTCTACAGGAGATCTACTGTCCTTGGTTGGGCTTCAGAACAGTGAGTGCATATAGTATAAGGACTTCTGATGAGGAGTAGTTGATGGGGTATACTACATTGGTCTTCACTAGCAGGGGGCTAAAGGAGAGTTACTATGGGACCTGATGATATAGAGATGAGATCAAGTATTATTGAGAGATACTCCTCTAATTAACTTCAATATTGAAGATAGAGTCAAGTACCAGAGAGAGTTAGGACAGAATGTGTGGCCTAGTGGCTAGCAGATGGCAGATATTGGAGAGAGGTAGGACTAGAATGGAGTTTGGGCCTAGAGGATAGAGATATGGTGATGGCTGCCATCTAGGTTCTGGATGGTTTAATGGCTATTGCTGAGAAGAAATGTTATGCTCAACTTTTGTTTGGGTCACCTTATAGAGGAGAAAAAACTTTTATTGTAAGGAGTATTTTAATATAGGATAGAAAGGGGGGTTTGTGCAGATGCCAGAACATTGGCTAGGAGAGTATGAGATACTTGAAGACTTTTGATTAGCAGTTGGGAATAGATTGAGTATTATGAGAAAGAAAGATGGTGAGAGAAGTCAATGGGAGGATCTGAGAGATAGATTGGTAGAGGGGGTTAGAAATAAGTGACTTACTATTAGCTATATGGGTGAAGCTAACTGGATACTAGCTGTTTATTTTTAAGAAAGAGAGGTATTTGGATTTGAAGAAGTAGCTAATGAGGTGAGAAAGGTTAATAATAAATGTCTTGACAGGTTGGTGGCTGGGATGGGGTCTGTAAGGAGATTGTTGACATTATTTGGTAAACAGGACATCTCTTCCAGTTACTACTCACATTATACACACTTTTACAATACACTTTCAAAGCATTTATTGGAGAAAGGTACAAAGGTCATAGCAACCAATAAGCAAGCCAATATATATACTAGGTTAAATGGACCTGGAGCCTTTGACTAGCAATATGTTAGATAAGAGTATGGATTAGAGATGGGGTCTTTTAGTGGTCTGAGTGGATAGGGCAGTTCAGGTAGTAGTAGTGATACTGAGAGAGGAGCAGGAGGGTGAAAGGGAAGAATATGCTGAAGACTAGCAGATGGTCTGTTGGATCTCATGGTAGGCAGATGGAGGGGAAGAGAAAGCAGAGGGAAGAGAAAGTGAGAGATATAGCTCATCAGCCAGTGAGTGGAAGGGCTGGTGGAGCAGCTGCTGGGAGTAGGGGGGGGGGGCTACTAGTGGTAGCATAACTGGAAATCTGGAAAAAAATCCAGATGTGGCTGTTGATAGTGAAACTGGACAGGTGGGACTGAAGAGGAAAGGGAACCTGGCTGATGGTGTGATGGGGCTAGCAGTGGCACCATTACTCAAGAAGTCAATCTCAGAGTTTGCTATAACTTTGTACTTCCAGAGCTTAGCAGTAACAGTGAGGATAGTTCTGGGAATTATCTCAGAGCAAGTGACTGGAGCTGTCTTGATGAAGTTTCTGAAGGGATTGGAGGAGGTTGAGGTGGATTTCAAGAAGGCAGGTCCACTGGAGGAAGCTTTGAAGACTAGAGTAGTAGTAGGAGAGGTAGTGGTCTCTATGGTATGGTGTTTGAGGTGGGACCCCAGAGTGGTTCAGTTACTAGTGAAGGGGGTGCCTACAGTAATAAAGGTTGAAAGTAGGAGGAGAGTGGAGGAGGTAATGGTAGAGTATAGTAATGTGGTTGATATTGGATTCCAGATATAAGAGGAGACCATTTTCAGGACTAGTGATGTTGATGTCAGGATTAGATTAGCAGGAAGAGAGACCACAGAGAAGATGAGTGACTGGCCTTCAGTTATGTTGTGGAGGGCTTTCACCTGTAAGGTGTCAAGAGTGAAAGGGAGTGAGGAAGAGGAGGAGAATCTGTTAGAGACTCTGGAGGAGATGAGTAGAGCAGTAGAGCAGAGAGTGAAGGCCTGGAAGATGTATGTAGAGTCTACATACTTGGAAATTGTGGATGGGAAATGTATTCATACTGACAAGAGGCAGTGAGAGAGGGCTCAAGGGTGTAAGAGATAGAGGGAGTTGTTGGCAAACATGAAAGGAGGGGAGAAGAAGAATGCTGGTGAAGCTAAGAAGGCTGGGGGTGCTGAAGTGAGTGTCTGGGCTAGTAAGAGAGGAGGGAATAGAGAGGAGGGTCTGAATAGAGCCAGGAAGATACCATGCAATGACCCTTATGCTGATGGTACATTTGAAGTCTGGAAAGAGAAATTGGATGATACTCTCTCTCTTATCAAGAGGGGTCCAGCTGAGAGAAGTAAGGCAGCAGAGAATGTGCTGATATATAGTATCCAGTGAGTATATTTTAGAGTTCCTGATATGAAAAAAGAGGGACAGATAATGGCAGTTGGTGAGAATGAGTTGGTGGATGTCCCAGAGGATGGGTGAGATAAGACTGTATAGGGGCCAATACCACAATGTTGGATACTGAGAGGCCAGCAATGCCAGGAGGGAAGAAAGTGAAAAATCTACTATAGATGTGCCAGATGATGAACAACCTCATGGCTAAAGAGTTGGGAGAAGTAGACCTGAGAGTGATGAGTGAGAAGTATTAGACACAGATCCTGTATAGTGATGGAGTAGTAGAGACACTGAAAGTAGAGGTGCTTGCAATTCTTCTGGAGGAGGAGGGGTATGAGATTGATAAGGAGAGGGAGGCTGAGCTGGCAGTTGTTGCTGGTGAGTAGGCCACCTTCTGTTGGGCAGAGTATCATGGTCTGAAACTCTGACAGAAGGTCTGCCTAGAGTATCATGAGGACTTTGAAGAAAAAGAGAATAGAGAGATAGCTGAACTTCTGGTTAGATTGGAGACAAAGAAGGCTGAAGAGGAGAGATTGATAACTTGGATATAATACAAGAGAAGAGAGATGTGGATTTGTAGAGGATGCACAAGACTCTACTTCTAAACATTATTCATAATGAATAGTTTAACTAATATTTTTTTCTCTAAATGTGAATGGGTTATGGAGATCTGAGTAGCAGAAGAATATTTTCACTTAGCTTAAGAGATTGGAGGCTGATCTCTTTCTGCTACAGGATGTATGTTGTGAGGATGATGTAGATTAAATGGAGTAGACTAGAGAATGGAGAAGAGCTATAGCTTGGATTGGCAAAGTAGCAATTTTGGTGCAGAGAGATAAAGAGGATTTAGATAGAATCAGAAGCTAGGGAGACCATTTGATATAGAGGGAATAGTGTCAACCTAGATGAGAGCTAGTGAGAGTTGGCTCTTGCTACTATCTGATAGCTAGGGGTGAGCAGATTGTATAGATTAAGAGTTTTCTGAATAAGGGTACATTCTTGGAGGATGGGGTGGATGTTCTGGGAGAAGACTTCAATATGGTGCAGAATCTTCAGTTAGATAGAACTGATGGAGGAAGGAGTGCTGGCAGAAGGAGTGGTGGCCTGGATGCATGGGAGGAGGTGGAGAACCTTAGCTCCTTAGGAGATATAGGCAGAACACAGTAGGGAGAAAAGAGGATTTACATGTATTGGATGAATGGTCTTGGTACAAGGATTGACTAGATACTGACAGCTGAATGCTGGGGCCTAGATGTTTGGAGAACTCTAGAGGTGGAGTGGTACCCATAGTCAGATTACTGGGAACTATTAGGGCAGGGGCAGTTTGGGGGAAGTGGAGATGGATCCAGATATTGACATCTTAACTCCTCTCTGCCAGCTGAGAAGGTATTGTGGGACCTTTGGGCAGAGGACATTCAGGTGAATATCATAAGCTGGGTACATGAGTGCAAGTGGATGTCTAGTGGATGAAGTTGAAAGAAGCTATGAGGGTTTACTGGAGAGAAGTTAGTAGGGATACTGAGAGGTAAAGAAGGAAAAAAGTGAGATATACTTCCAATATATTGATTAGATTGCAGATAGAATGAGCTGATTTGTTAAACTCTGGTGAGGTGGATTATTGGAGGTTAGTGCAAGCTAGACTAGAAGTAATAGAGTTGCAACAGATATTAAGAGAGGAGGAGAAGATGTGTGTGAAAAGAATAGCAGCTAGGTTGAGGTGGTAAGGGCTTGAGGAGGAAGAGAGGCCAACTAGGTACTTGTCAAGACTCCTCCTAGTAGTGCTTTGAATGGATGGAATTGATTCAGATGAGATTTGATTCAGATTTATCATATGATAGATTTGAATCAACTTAGATTGGTCTCATGATCTAATCTGGATTGATCTGGGGGGGCTGGGCAGATGGGCCCAAAGAGGAAGGGGGACCTGGCAGATGGTATGATGGGGCTTGTAGTGGCACTATTACTCAAGAAGTCAATCCTAGAGTTTGCTGCAACCTTGTGTTTCTGGGGCTTGGTAGTGATGATAAGAATGGTTCTGGGGCTTATCTTAGAGCAGGTAACTAGAGTGGCTTCAGTGAAGTTTCTGAAGAGATTGGAGGGGGTGGAGGTGGGTTTCAAGAAGGCAGACCCATTAGAGGAGGCTTTGAAGTCTGGAGTGGTAGTAGGGGAGGTGGTGGTCTCTATGGTATGGTGTTTGAGGTGGGACCCTAGGATAGTACAGTTACTGTTGAAGAGAGTGTTTATGATGATAAAGGTTGAGACTAGGAGGAGGGTGGAGGAGGTGATGGTAGAGTATAGTGATGTAGTCAATATTAATTTCTAGATATAAGAGGGGATCACCTTCAGGATAAGTGATATTGTTATTCAGATTAGACTGGCTGGGAGGGAGGCCATGGAGAAGATGAGTGACTGGTCTTCAGTAATGATGTGGGGGGCTTTTGTCTGTAAGATATTGAGGGTAAAAGGGAGTGAAGAGGAGGAGGAGAACTTGTTGAAGGCTCTGGAGAAGTTGAGTGGAGCTGTCAAGTAGAGGGTAAAGGCCTGGAAGTTATTTGTGGAGTCAAGGTATCTGGAGATTGTTAGTGGAAAATGTATTTATACTGATAAGAGGCAGTGGGAGAGGGCTCAGGGGCACAGGAGGCAGAGGGAGCTGCTGGTGAGCATAGAAGGAGGAGAAAAGATGAAGAATGGGGGCATTGCAAAGTCTGAGGGTGTGGAGGCAAGTGACTGGCCTAGTAAGAGAGGAGAAGATATAGAGGAGGATCTGGATGGGGCTGGGAAGGCACTACATAAGGACCCATTTGCTGGTGGTACATTTGAAGTCTGGGAATAGGTTTTGGATGACACTCCCCCTCATCAACAGTCACATCTGGATTTTTTTTCAGATTCCCCATCACACCTCCATCAGCAGTCTCACCACTACTCTCAGCAGCTACTCCACCAGCCCTACCTCTCTCTGACAAGGTCTAGCACTCCAAACTTTCTCTTCTTTCTGCTTCCCCTTCCCTTCTGCCCACCTGCCATAAGCTCCTACCAGCTAACCTCTAGCCCACAGTATGTCTGCAAAGCTCCTCTCCAGCTCCACCACCAGTGCTACTTCCACTGCCCAAACTGCCCTGCCCACTTGGACCACTGAAAGACCTCATCCCAAGCCCATACCCTTATCTGACATGTTGCCAGTTGAAGGCCCCAGGTCCACCCAACCTAGTATATGCATCTGCTTGCTTGCTGGTTGCCATTGCCTTAGTATCTTTCTCCAATAAATACTTGAAAGTGTGTTATAAAAGTATATGTAACATGAATTATAGCAGAGGATCATGTAGTAAAGAAAAGCCCTCATCAAAGTACATCACAGTGGATAGGGCCTAGTTCTCCCAGTTAAGGTGAGTAAAGGTCTTCTACATAAGGTGGGAGGAGATCCCCAATACCCCACTACTCAAGCCTGTGAGTCTTGATCATATTGCCATGTCAGCTTCCAGTTCCAGTTGAGTGCAGCCAAGATGCCTGAAATAGATAGCCTCAGGCCCCCCTGTAATAGAATGAGCAAGTGAACAGATGAGACATAATGAGATGAGTGATCATATAATCCAGCAAGTGATGACATCATCATATAATCAAGCGAAACATATGAATAACAAACAGATGAATGATGTGGAAAATGATATGAAAAATGATATCCAGTTTATCCCTGACAATCAGTGCTGCAGTAACTATTACCACAGCAGCTGATTATTCTCTAGTAATTGAGGTCCTGATCACAAAGTTGTTTTTGCCAAAAACTACCTGACAAAGATCATGATCACAAACCTCATTATAGTTACCAAATTAGTCACTCATATTTCATCAGAAATCACAGACCAACTTGTATAAATACCTCTCAGTTTTCATCTGAAATAAAGTAGTTTTAGTTCAGTCCTTGATATAAGAATTAAGTTTCCCCTCCATACACACATTCTTCTGAGGCTTAGTAATGATATCTAAGTGATTCTAGTGTTTCTGACTAAACTCCAGAACTGAGACTGGTATATAAATCCCCAAAGACTTAAGTAAACCTATTGAATCTGAATTTCAAGATAAATTTAGTCTGTGCATAGTAAAGAACAAAACTCTTGAAAGATAGGGCAAAAGAGAAAGATCATTGAAAGATAAGGCACTGCTGCTATAACTACTTTAAGTAAGCACTTCCTCAAACTGAAGGCTTCTTGGTATACATTGTATACTAAGTCCCTAAGTAATAGTCATACTTCTCAATATATCCAAAGGATAAGAGAGGGGTAGAAGTGAGGGTTTTTACAACTTGGTAGCAGCAAATTACCAAGCCAAGAAGATATCAAAGAACATACTCCTGAAGTTAGAATAAGACCAACCTTGACAGGAGTAACCCCCAGAACCAACTGTGGATCCCCAAACCAGAGCCAAAGAAGCCCTTACCATTAGGACCAGGTGGTATCAGGAAATCACAGACTCAGAGACCTGCCAGCTTGTAATTGATCAGACTTACAAGAATCTATACCAGGTCTTTAGAACTTACCACTCAGGACTTAGGAATATAGTTAGCCACTGTAGGTTCTACAAACTTCTCTGTAGACACATTAGAACCACTAGGACCCCAGAATCTACTGCTGCAGTCATCTAGGATTTTCTAGATTATATCTCACCCCTTGCTGCAAGAGAAGCAGCTGCTAAGTAGATTACCTCTGAATATCATCATACCCCAACCAAGACCTCTCTCTACTACAGACTAGTTATATACTATACCTCTGCCATAACCAGGTATGAGAACAAGCAAGCAGGCTACCCATCTGTAAGAGGGTTACTGGTTAGAGTAACTATTATGTAGTTCTGGAAGAGTTTTCTGGAAGTTCTGGATGTTCTGAAAGACTGTTTTCTTAAGGTCAAGATCAATTTTGTATAGAGTATGTCCTCTATGCTTATTGATTTCAAGATTGGATTGATGTCTCAACCAAAGTCCTTTTTCAGACTAGTTCTGGATATTTAGGATTTTCTGTATTTCAGGAAGTTCAAGAAACTAAGATCAGCTTAGTTGAATTGGCATATTGCTGCAGACATTATCCAATTAGGAAATTTTGTGACAGAGTTAGGAGTGGAATCTAACAGAGAGCAGATTTACTTAAGAGTAGTTTGTGGGTTATTAAATAGGTTTATTTGCTATTCATGATATTACTATCTCTTAGATAGTATTACAGCTAAATTCAGTTGCAAAAAACAACTGTATCTAAAATTTTATAAAAATAAAAAGAAATCATAAAAAATTATTTTACTAAAAA
>RBNI01004412.1:0-14097 GCA_003990745.1 Jimgerdemannia flammicorona | reverse complement strand
TATAGTTACTCAGACTCCTTCATTTATTAATATACCCATCTATACAATATATATAACACTGTGCCCACTCCTAACCAATTCTCTTAGGGCCCCTCTCCCCCCCCTCCCCTACTCCCTTCTAATGAAAGACTACTTTGTCATTCACTATCTCCACCTGCCTATTGGTGAGCTTTCCAGTGAGCACAGCTGTAAGCACACAATCTCTAAGTTACCAAAATTATATGTTACCTCCAAATAAATCTAGAAATCATATGCAATATTATGAAACTGAGTCAAACTAAAGCCATAGCATACAAAGCTGAGTCAACTTAAAGTCATGAAATATAAGATTCATACAAATAGAATCTTATCAATTAGGACCAAATATATATATACTAAGTACTCAGATGTGTTGAAACAGAGAATTACAACAAACCAAATAAACAACCCCAACTCTTGAATATATATACAAATATGATCACTGAGATCTACAACTATGTCCATGCTGACATTTAGAATATCATTATCAACTAAGCCACACCCCCTCTACCCCTCATGAATATCTATAGCCTCACACCTCTCTACTTTGTGAAAGCCTGATGGAATATCCTGAATATGCTTAGCAAAGCCCACTACATTAGACAAATCTCAAGCTACTACTAGATTGACTGTCTCCTAGAAGATATAATTGAATACTACTATGATACAGATATTATCCAGATATCTCAATATCAGAAACTTATTGCTTGTAAACACCAAGAACTCTTCTATAAGTATAGCATCTTTATTCCCCACCTCTGAGTTACTACTACTGAAATAATTGCTACTCTGTCCTATGGCCAAATCAACAATATGGTATAAGAACTCAATCATAAGTATATTGAGTATTGTGATGGTCAATCCAAATTAGTAATATGAATCAGGGGAATTAGACATTTGATTGTGGTACCTGAATCTGATTCCCAGTATAGTATAGCCTTATAGTTAGCCAAGTCTCCGATTTAGACAATGTCAAAATATTTCGACACTTGCGAAATCGATGACCCGATATAGTATAGCATTTAGACAATGTCGAAAAGTCTCGACACTTGCTAAATAACTCATAACTTAGCCATGCAACTCAGTAGCCATCTCATAGTTAGCAAACTTATATAAATAATCTAGTATCTTAGAGTGAATAAACCTCAGATCAAAATAGTTCAAAGCAAAGAGAAAGCAAAGGAACTAGTAAGCCTGCAGGCAGATACACTTTGAACTCACCCACCCCTGCATACCAAGGACTCCACAGAGTCAAAGAAGATCAAGAATTCAAGATATAGAAATTCAATGTACTTACAAGGTTAAGCGTCTGCTACGTTACAACTTGGTGCCCATTGGCTGGTGATTCAAGATGAATCCCTCACTTTCAAGCTGAACAACAAACAACCGCTACCACAAGAATTCACACCAAGACTCTGTACCAATTACAGAAAGCTCAACTTGGTTACTAAGAAGGATCGCCAACCACTGCCTCTCATCAGCGACATTCTTGTAACTCTGGGAGATGAGGTACAATACTACAGCACCTTGGACTTATACTCAGGATTTTACCAAATCAGTCTCACAGAAGCAACAAGTGAGAAATCAGCTTTCATCACACCAGACAGAACCTATGTCTACCTGCAAATGCCATTTGGAATGTGCAATGCACCAGCAAGCTTCCAGCGAATGATGAACAAAATCTTCTGCTATGATATGGGAAGATAGATGATGGTTTATGTGGATGATGTAATCATCTACAGCAAGACAGCTGAAGAACACCTGCAGCACATCCAGCAGATGATGGAAAGGTTGAGGAAGCATGGTCTTTACATCAAACTGAAGAAATACAAGTTTGCAGAAATTGAGATCTCCTACCTCGGACATGTCATTAACCAAGATGGAATATACACAGACCCCCTCAAGATACAGGCAGTAGCAGCATATCTAAGACCCACTACAGTCACTGAAGCCCAAGCCTTCATGGAACTCACCTCTTACTATTGCAGATTTATTAGAGGATTTTCCAACATTGCAGGCCCAATTTACGAACTCAACAAGAAGAATATCAAGTTCCAATAGACTGACAGGCAACAAAAAGCATTTGATGAACTCAAGGTCAGGCTGACCCAGGCACTCATCCTTAGAAGACCTGATTGGACTCAAGAATTTATCCTACAGACAGATGCAAGTGCACAAGGACTTGGAGCAGTCCTGGCCCAGAAGAAGGACAAAGTAGAGTATGTCATCACATACCTGAGCTGAGGAACTAGAGGAGCTGAAAAAGAATATGAATCCTATAAGTTAGAATGCCTTGCAGTCATCTGGACTGTGGAAAAGTTCCACTACTACCTCGCTGGAAGACACTTCACTATCCAGACAGACCACTCAGCCCTCACCTGGCTACTGACCACCAGACAACCCAAAGGAATCTATGCCAGATAGATCATGAAGTTACAAGCCTATGATGTAACAATCATACACCACCCAGGAAGAACCAATGCCAATGCAGATGCCCTCTCATGGACACCCCGAAATACCTCCAACTAGCAAATCAATTATGAATAAGGAACTCTACTATGGAATCATCACCTACCTGGGACAGTGAAAGATGCCCCAACATCTAAAAGAATGGATACAAACAATTATCAGCAGGACATGGAAATAATTCGAAACTGATGGAGAAACACTGAAGAAAGGAAAATTACTAGTCATACCTGATCATAAGAAGGAGCAAGCAATGAAATCAATACACGAACTTGGCCATCTAGGAGGAAAAAACACATATGACAGAGCAAGAAGAATAATGTGGTGGCCAGGAATGGAGGAAGATATCAGACAATTTGTCAAGACCTATGACAAATGCCAGAAATAAAAACAAGACCAATGAAATCAAGCCCCAGGATCAGCACACATAGAACCAGTACCATTTGCCCACATTGCAATGGATGTAATTGGTCCTCTATCCTTGACCTTGATTGGCAACCGATACATCATTGTCATTGTGGACCTCTTCACAAAATGAATAGAGGCAGGACCCCTCAAGGAAGCCAATGTACAGTCAATTGCTGATTTCTTTCACAAAGAAATCATCTGCCGATTCAAGACCCCAGTACAAGTCACCACAGACAGAGGAACAGAATTTGTGAACTAGTTCTTTGAGATCCTCTATAAGAAATACAGAATCCAGCATATTCAGACCACAGCATACCATCCCCAAGGAAACGGACAAGCAGAAAGGACCAACAAAACACTCAAGAATATTATTACCAAGATCTGTGATAACTACGAAAATTGGGATCACTATCTGCCAATAGCATTATCTGCTCTTTGGGATATTCGATCACAAAGCACCCACTTTACCTCTCAAGAAATGCTGTTTGGAGAAGAAAGTTCTCAAGAAACCTTATCATCCAATAGAGATGCTGTCTGGAAATACATGGATACAGAGATACGGAAACTACACCAAATCAGGAAGAAGGCTGAAGATTACATCATTAAGGCACAGACACTTCAACAGAACAATGCAGAAAAGACCCACAAGCCCTTGGAGATTATCAAGATAGGAGACAAAGTCCTAGTATATCAGAATATGGTGGAAGCTTTATGGTCATAAAAACTGGAGCCCAAGTAGGAAGGACCTTACCTGGTGCAAGATATAAAAGGAACTACCTTTTGGCTACGAAAAACTTCAGGCACAATCATCCCCACTACTATCTACCGAAACTGACTCAAGAAGTATCATGGCCAATAACCGAAGTACTGAAACAGCACTCAAGATCACTAGTGCTGCCCAAAGAGCCATTGAGAGACAGTGGCATACTACTGAACCCCCGACTATAGAAGAATGTTATGACAGTATCCAAAGTATTATCTAGACCCATCTCTCCCGAATTTCGCACTTCAAGGCCTACCATCATAGAACAGAGTTCCAAGAGTACTTCAAGCTCGGACAGATACTTAACCAGAATACAGAAATGACCAAAGAAGATTGGATCGCAGAATGTCAGCTCTCTTATTCACAGATCACCATTACCAAGAGAATTCATAAACTGTTTCGAGATGACAAACCAGTACTAGCCCACATTTGAGGAATAACTCCTACAGACTTCAAGCGAGTTAGGCGACATTATTGGGAAACTGTGATGCAACAAATTGCATAGTACAAGACTATACAAACCGTTGAAGCCTGGGAGTTTGAATAAATAGGATATTTCAGGGATGAATCACCTATTCAGGAGGAAGTTGTAATGGTCAATCTGAATTAGTAATATGAATTAGGGGAATTAGACATTTGATCACGGTACCTGAATCTGATTCCCAGTATAGTATAGCCTTATAGTTAGCCAAGTCTCCGATTTAGACAATGTCAAAATATTTCAACACTTGTGAAATCAATGACCTGATATAGTATAGTATTTAGACAATGTCGAAAAGTCTCAACACTTGCTAAATGACTCATAACTTAGCCATGCAACTCAGTAGCCATCTCATAGTTAGCAAACTTGTATAAATAACCCAGTATCTTAGAGTGAATAAACCTCAGATTGAAATAGTTCAAAGCAAAGAGAAAGCAAAGGAACTAGTAAGCCTGAGGGCAGATACACTTCGAACTCACCCACCCCTGCATACTGAGGACTCCGCGGAGTCAAAGAAGATCAAGAATTCAAGATACAGAAATCCGACGTACTTACAAGGTTAAGCATCCACTATGTTACAACTTGGTGCCCATTGGCTGGTGATTCAAGATGAATCCCTCACTTTCAAGCTGAACAATGAACAACCACTACCACAAGAACTCACACAATACAATCAGACAAAATGGACATGAGACCACCTGTATTCCATGGATATACTTCGGATGAATCAATCGTCACCTTCATAGATGATTTCAAGCAGTATGCTGCTGTTAGGACCTTAACTGCAGGACAGCAAGTAGCCTTCATGCCCTACAGCCTACAAGGACCTACAAGAGCAGCATTCACAGCCACAACCCATGCAGGAAATGATGCCGATGCTATACTGATAGTACAGAAGACCTGGCTCCAGAATACCTATTACACAGACGAGATCAAGCAAGCCCTGAAGGACTAGCTCAATACAATATGTTAAGGAATGAGCGAGGATCCAAACACATTCTTCACAAGAATCCAATATCAGATAATCCTCGCAGATTATGCTGATGTCATCCGAGACCAAGTAGCTGAAGCAACCTTCATGAAAGGAGTTCACCCAGAGATAGCCTTGGCCATCCGCTCATCACCAGTAGTCCTGGATCTGGCACAAAAGGTCACCTATGCTCAGTAATATTGGATAGCCAGACATCCATAAGACCACACAATGAAAAGAGTAACAGGAGTTAGAATCGAAGCACCCAAGACAACTAGTGTGATCCCTACCACTATGATCAATCAAAAGACACCACAACCAAGAGCTACAGAACAACAGAGAAACAGTGATCCTATGGAGGAGCTTGCCCAGCAGTTTGCTGAAATGACTGCTCACCTAGGAGATGTGGTAAAGGAAATCAGAGGAAGAGATCACCGCTCAATTCAGAAGTTTGCCACCACCTTAGACAAGAAGAAAGGTACCTGCTACAGCTGCAGAGAAGAAGGCCACTACTCATATAAATGTATGAGTGAAACCAAGCACAAGGTCCAGCCAAGCAATACTACTACTAGAAATAAAGAGCAAGCCAACATCATCACCTTTGAGGAGATTGGAGATTCAGATGAAGAATGGGAGGCCTATCCTGCTCAAACCACTAAGAAGGACATTCGCAAGGAACTCTACAAGAGACCACCAGGAAGACCCAAGAAGAAGCTTCGCAAGACCAAGACTTTCAAGTATGATATCTTCAAGGATCTTAGCCAACAAAAAGTCAATGCAACCTTCGGCCAGCTGGCAGAAATCCCCACATTTAGGCAGCAAATGAGATTCGGACTTACAGAAACCACCAAAGAGCAAGGTTGGAAGATAACGGAGGCCAGCAATGTTCAAGAAGACTCCGGAGAAGAAAGTGAAGACAACCGCAAGACTTCTGCCTATGCAATCTGCCAAATCAAAGATAGAATCTTTGAAGCCATTATAGACACAGGAGCAGAAGGATGTCTCCTCAGTAAGAAGGCAGTAGATCACTTAGGATGGGAGATCGAAGAAGCAACCAAGCTGGTATTTGTTACAGCAGATGGCACAAGAGCCACCCCCTTGGGAAAGATCCGAGATGTTCCCATCAAGTTTGGAGGAGCAATCATTCCGGTTGATGTGATTGTAACCAATGCAACCAACTATGACATCCTCATCGGCAACCAGTGGCTCCACAAAGCCAGAGCAATAATCAATCTGAATACACAGAAGATGCAGATTGTCTACTGAGGACAAAAGATGCGAATCCCTATCAATGTTAACAAAGGAGTGCTCCCTGAGATAGAGGAAGAAGAAAGTGAGCAAGAGGAAGCCTATATGGTAACCACGCAGAAAAAGAAGAAGAAAGTTGGATGGATGAGTGAGGAGGAATGGTGCAAGAAGATTGCAGAAAGATATGTGCCACAAGGAGTCTGCACTCACGGAATCAAGATGTACTGTATGGAGCATGTCAATGATTGCTACCAATACACTGGTAGAATCAAGAAGATCTACTATGAAAGAAAACAGAAGGTTCTCGAAGAACAGGCCAGAAGAAAAAAGAAAGAGGAGGAAGATGACGAACCACCAGCCCTCCTAGAAGACAGTGATGATGAAGAAGAGATCAAGGTCAAGATTCAGAAAATCCATCCTGATGCAGTTCTACCAGAATACAAGTCGAAAAATGCAGCTGGAATGGATATCGCCACAGTGGAGGAAACTGTACTGGAGCCCCAGATAATCACCCTACTCACAACTGGACTAGAGATGACCATCCCAAAGGACCACGTTGGAATTCTCAAAACAAGAAGCAGCCTGGCAAAAAGTGAAATCACCATTGAAGGAGGAGTTATCGATTCAGACTATATTGGAGAAATATTGCTCATTGTAAGGAACCACAATCCTACAATCCCATTTCCAATCAAGAAGAAGGACTGATTGGCACAGATGCTGATCTTCCCAGTACTACAACCGAAGATCATGGAAGTCAAGAAGTTGCAGGAAACAGAGAGAGGAAGGAAGAGATTCGGATCCACAGGAAGAGGAGTATTCGCTAGTACCAAAATCACCGAATTAGATCACAAGAAGGAGGAAACCACAACCAAGCACAGCTACACCATTGGGAATGAGTTTCCACTCAAGAAGAAACTCAAGAAGATACTCTATGAATTTGAGGATGTTCTTGCCACAGATTTCAAAGATATCAAAGGAAAGACCCCGCATTACTATCATGATGTGGACACAGGAGACACTGAACCAATCTATCAGAAGGCAAGACCCATCCCACCAGCCTACCGCAAATGGCTCAGAGAAGAAATCAAGCAGATGGAAGAAGCCAGTATCATCAAAGAAGCTAGTAGTCTCTGGACCTCACCAGTCATACTAGCCCCGAAGAAAGGAAGCAAGCCAGGAGAATTTGCACCAAGACTCTGTACCAATTACAGAAAGCTCAACTTAGTTACCAAGAAGAATTGCCAACCACTGCCTCTCATCAGCAATATTCTTGTAACTCTGGGAGATGAGGAACAATACTACAGCACCTTGGACTTATACTCAGGATTTTACCAAATCAGTCTCACAGAAGCAGCAAGTGAGAAATCAGCTTTCATCACACCAGACGGAACCTATGTCTACCTGCGAATGCCATTTGGAATGTGCAATGCACCAGCAAGCTTCTAGCGAATGATGAACAAAATCTTCCGCTATGATATGGGAAGATGGATGATGGTTTATGTGGATGATGTAATCATCTACAGCAAGACAGCTGAAGAACACCTGCAGCGCATCCAGCAGATGATGAAAAGGTTGAGGAAGCATGGTCTTTACATCAAACTGAAGAAATGCAAGTTTGCAGAAATCGAGATTGCCTACCTCAGACATGTCATTAACCGAGATGGAACACACACAGACCCCCTCAAGATACAGGCAGTAGCAGCATATCCAAGACCCACTACAGTCACCGAAGCCCAAGCCTTCATGGGACTTGCCTCCTACTATCGCAGATTTATTAGAGGATTTTCCAACATTGCAGGCCCAATTTATGAACTCAACAAGAAGGATATCAAGTTCCAATGGACTGGCAGGCAACAAAAAGCATTTGATGAACTCAAGGTCAGGCTGACCCAGGCACCCATCCTTAGAAGACCCAATTGGACTCAAGAATTTATCCTACAGACAGATGCAAGTGCATAAGGACTTGGAGCAGTCCTGGCCCAGAAGAAGGACAAAGTAGAGTATGTCATTGCATACCTGAGCTAAGGAACCAGAGGAGCTGAAAAAGAATATGAATCCTACAAGTTGGAATGCCTCGCAGTCATCTGGGCTGTGGAAAAGTTCCACTACTACCTCGCTGGAAGACACTTCACTATCCAGACAGACTACTCAGCCCTCACCTGGCTACTGACCACCAGACAACCCAAAGGAATCTATGCCAGATGGATCATGAAGTTACAAGCCTATGATGTAACAATCGTACACCGCCCAGAAAGAACCAATGCCAATGCAGATGCCCTCTCACGGACACCCCGAAACACCTCCAACTAGCAAATCAAACATGAATAAGGAACTCTACTATGGAATCATCACCTATCTGGGACAGCAAAAGATGCCCCAACATCTAGAAGAATGGACACAAACAATTATCAGCAGGACATGGAAACAATTCGAAACCGATGGAGAAATACTGAAGAAAGGAAAACTACTAGTCATACCCGATCATAAGAAGGAGCAAGCAATGAAATCAATACATGAACTTGGCCATCTAGGAGGAAAAAACACATATGACAGAGCAAGAAGAACTATGTGGTGGCCAGGAATGGAGGAAGATATCAGACAATTTGTCAAGACCTGTGACAAATACCAGAAACAAAAACAAGATCAACAAAATCAAGCCCCGGGATCAGCACACATAGAACTGGTACTATTCGCCCACATTGCAATGGATGTAATTGGTCCTCTACTCTTGACCTTGACTGGCAACCGATACATCATTGTCATTGTGGACCTCTTTACAAAATAGATAGAGGCAGGACCCCTCAAGGAAGCCAATGCACAGTCAATTGCTGATTTCTTTTACAAAGAAATCATCTACCAATTCAAGACCCCAGTACAAGTCACCACAGACAGAGGAACAGAATTCGTGAACCAGTTCTTTGAGATCCTCTACAAGAAATACAGAATCCAGCATATTTGGACCACAGCATACCATCCCCAAGGAAACGGACAAGCAGAAAGGACTAACAAAACACTCAAGAATATTATTGCCAAGATCTGTAATGACTACGAAAATTGGGATCACTATCTGCCAATAGCATTATCTGCTCTTCGGGATATTCGATCACAAAGTACCCAATTCACCCCTCGAGAAATGCTGTTCAGAGAAGAAAGTTCTCAAGAAACCTTATCATCTAATGGAGATGCTGTCTGGAAACACATGGATATGGAGATATGGAAACTATACCAAATCAGGAAGAAGGCTGAAGATTACATCATTAAGGTGCAGACACTTCAACGGAACAATGCAGAAAAGATCCACAAGCCCTTGGAGATTATCAAGATAGGAGACAAAGTCCTAGTGTATCAGAATATGGTGGAAGCTTCATGGTCACGAAAACTGGAGCCCAAGTGGGAAGGACCTTACCTGGTGCAAGATATAAAAGGAACTACCTTTTGGCTATGAAAAACTTCAGGCACAATCATCCCCACTACTATCCACTGAAACTGACTCAAGAAGTATCATGGCCAATAACCGAAGCACTGAAACAGCACTCAAGATCACTAGTGCTGCCCAAAGAGCTATTGAGAGACAGTGGCATACTACTGAACCCCCAACTATAGAAGAATGTTATGACAGTATCCAAAGTATCGTCCAGACCCATCTCTCCCGAATTCCGCACTTCAAGGCCTACCATCATAGAACAGAGTTCCAAGAGTACTTCAAGCTTGGACAGATACTTAACCAGAATGTGGAAATGACCAAAGAAGATTGGATCGCAGAGTGTCAGCTCTCTTATTCACAGATCACCATTGCCAAGAGAATTCATAAACTGTTTCAAGATGATGAACCAGCACTAGCCCACATCTGAGGAATAACCCCTACAGACTTCGAGTGAGTTAGGCGACATTATTGGGAAACTGTAATGCAACAAATTGTATAGTACAAGACCATACAAACCGTTGAAGCCTGGGAGTTTGAATGAATAGGATATTTCAGAGATGAATCATCTATTCAGGAGGAAGTTGTAATGGTCAATCCAAATTAGTAATATGAATCAGAGGAATTAGACATTTGATCGCAGTATCTGAATCCGATTCCCAGTATAGTATAGCCTTATAGTTAGCCAAGTCTCTGATTTAGACAATGTTGAAATATCTCGACACTTGTGAAATCGATGACCCGATATAGTATAGTATTTAGACAATGTCGAAAAGTCTTAACACTTACTAAATGACTCATAACTTAGCCATGCAACTCAGTAGCCATCTCATAGTTAGCAAACTTATATAAATAACCCAGTATCTTAGAGTGAATAAACCTCAGATCGAAATAGTTCAAAGCAAAGAGAAAGCAAAGGAACTAGTAAGCCTGTAGGCAGATACACTTCAAACTCACCCACCCCTGCATACCGAGGACTCCGCGGAGTCAAAGAAGATCAAGAATTCAAGATACAGAAATCTGACATACTTATAAGGTTAAGCGTCCACTATGTTACAATATATAAAATGATCTTTCTCATTACTTTATCAGAATACTTAATTATTAAACTTTATTATATAAAATAATAGTACTATAATAAGATATGTAAACTATATTACTATTCTAATAAGATGAGTTCTTTAATAGTATATTAAAATAATAATAAATTTAGAGAAATATAAATTATTATTATTTTGAATATTTCTATATATTTAGATTTACTTATTAATATTAGATTCTATGGTTTAATCAGTATATTTAATATAAGAATAGTTTCAGAATATTGAATATTAACTTTAAGACTAAGATATTTTATATAATATTCTCTTATTTAATATTCTCAAAATATATCTATTATTGTAAGTTATCTATATTGAGACTAGTACTTCCAATAAATTAAATTAAATCAAATTTGATACAAATTTAATTCAATTTGAATCCTATTTTTCAAAATATAATAACTTGATAAAATATATTCAAATTTAATGATCTTTAGCTTGTTAGATTTTCCTATATAAGAGAAATATAACAAGCTAAAGATTATTAAATTTGGATGTATTTTTGTTAAGTTATTAAATTTTGAAAAGTAGGATTTGAATCAGATCCTCAATTTAATTTGAATTCTATTTGATTTGAACTTTATTCAAATTGAAAAATCTCCAATTTAATTTAATTTGAATTGAATTGATTCATTTGGGAGTACTAGTTGAGATAAAATTTATTAAAAAATTATTATAAAGTACTATAAAAAATAAATAAAAAAAAAAACAAATTTTATTAAGTAAGGTAAATTATTCTATCACATAGAGTAATAATTTTGGTATTTAAATATAGATTAATATGAATGAGTTAAATATATAAGAGAATATATAATAAGTATAAGTTTGGTATATAAGGAGGTAGATACTTTCTAAGATCTATTATTTATATTTATATATGAAGAAGATCTGTTTATAAGAGATAAGTAATAGAGAAAGTAAAATAGATTATAGATATGACTAAATACTAATATAGAGTATGGCTAATTGCTAGCATAAAGTATGAAATACTTGTTAAGTAAATAAATTACTATTACTTGATCATTCTATTATCTAACTAAAGTACTATACTAAGATAAAACTAACTGAGTTGATATGAGTATAGGGGGAATAATCAAATTAACTTAATTGAAACTAACTAACTAAGAACTAATTGAGACTAAGTTACATTATATAAATACACTATATAAATATTCTATATAAATATTAACAACTTTGGCCACTTGTGGAAGTTTTTTCTATACTCATAAACTAGAATTTAGAGTGATAATATAGGATATATACTTTATATATTACTGATATATAATACTTTTCAAGTTGCAGAAAAAGAAAAGAATAGATAAATAGAATAAAGAATTTTAACAGAAATTAAAAATAGCAATAGAGCAAACTAATAAGAGAATAGACTCACAATAATTTCTCAGATACTAGTAAGCTATACTATATAGAAGAAATTTTCATTCTACCCATAGTTGCTCTTCTCAATCAGTTGCAATTACTCCTTAAGAAGAGTAGTATATATATAAAGTAGGTGAAATATAAAAAGCATTTATGGCAACACCTCTGTTATAGATTATCTTTTGTATTTAAAATAGTTCCATCATATTCCAGAAGTAGAAAACTTCCTATAAGTCTAAATCTTGATGATATGGATGATTGAGACGAGTTTTGATAAAAAGATCCATAATGATATTATAAGTAAACTACTTATATTGAGTAATTTATAAATTGTTAGATATGATTATAAGTAAAGGATTATTTCACCACTTGTTATTTCTTTCTAATACTTTGCAATTTTCTTTTTAAATATATTAAGCAGGAGAGTTTGTAGAATTTTAGAGATCATAGAAAATTTCTTTAAGAAATAATTAATGATATATTAGATATACTTCAAATTAGAAGCTGATCTTCATCAGAACTTATAAATTCTACTGAAAAGAGAAATCATCAATACTTAACTATATGGTACTTGATATACTACCACCAGTATCTTTTGGTCTGACTAGATATAGATATATTGATATCAGTCATAGTATCAGAAAAGTGAATGAGGTAACAGAAGAGTATATATATATACCAAGTGAGGAAGAGGATGAGAGACAGGTAAGCTGAGCAAGGAATAAATAAATAAATATAATAAAAGAGTACAATAATATTACATAACTTGAAACTATACTGATTTCATATTATAATAATATTATAATCTTATATATATATTATCTATAGCTATGGGAAATAACATCAAATGAAACTTGACCTTATATCTAATAAGAAGATAATAAAACTATGAGATAGATTATATTTTGCTTTAATGATATAGCTAGAAATACTATTTATTAATAAGATCTAATTAACTTTTATTTTATAGTAAATATCTTTTAAATGGTTAATTTCTCTTCAATTTGTTAATAATTATCTATTTGAGCTTAGTAATATTATATATTAAATATATCTTCACATAGTTGTAGAGCTATATTTTGCTTAATATATAAAAAAATAATACTAGTTAAAGAACTTTAATTTAACTTATATATATATTATAATATTTATATATAAACTACTATATTTATATAATATTAATTCTCTATTCTACTTCTTTAATAATTTATCTATTACTAATACTACCTATAAATATATATTATATTATAAATACTAGACTATAAATACTGAGTATAGAGAATAATAAATTAAATAAGTATAATATTATATACATATATATTTAAATATATAAATATATGAGAAATATTTCTATCTTAATTAGTTCAAAGACCTGATATACAAAAGATATATAAATAGAAATATGGGTAAGAGTAAAATATATAGTAATAATAATTAAGTATAAAGAGAAAAAGAGAAAATATTAGATATATAAGTAGATTTTATACTATATATATATATTATTTAATTAAGTAAATATATCTTTAATATATTATCACTTTAATTAATTTTTATTTTACTTTTTTAATAATATACCTGCTACTAAGAGTTATCTACAAATACTAGACTATAAATATTAGACTATAATACTAAGCTATAGATAATAATAGATTAGATAAATATAGTTCTAATGATATACATACATAGACTGCTAAGCTATAGAATTATAATAAAGATAAGTAGTATCTAGAAATACCTTTCTTCTCCTCACTTTTTTCTCCCCTCTTTCTATACATTTCTTCCTTATATATTTATATATTATTTCTATTTTGTACACAAAAGTCAAAAGTTGCTAGATAGCAAAAA
>RBNI01004411.1:0-14098 GCA_003990745.1 Jimgerdemannia flammicorona | reverse complement strand
TTTTTTTTGTATGTTTGGCATTGGCGGGCTTCTCCTTTGTAGAAGTAAATGAAACGAGGATCCCACACATCGAACGACAAGCCAAAAGGAGCGAAACATTGGTAGCCGTATGTGGAGGGTATATACACAATCAATAAATGATATTACATAGCTTAACTGATGGCATATGGGCCCCGACCGTCCGATACAGCGATTAAGCTCCCCAGCTTGTGGCGGAATAGGAATACATGTAATGTAAAAACAAGGTTTCCAGCCTCTAAACCACAAGTTAGGTTACGAACACGTCATAGTACGGTTTAATGTAAACCAGATCGGTTGCCAAGGAAATGGTGTCATTCCCACTTTCCTGCCACACACATGCATCAATCATGGCTCAATCATGGCTCAACCCACCTTCACCTATCTCATCACCGGCGCAAGCAGACTCTGGAAGATCACTGATGAGCACCAAATTGTCTAAGCAGCCATGTCACTAGAGAGTACAGAGCAATGCCTGTGAAATGCCAACAATCTTCTCTTTTATTATGAGTGAGAATTAACTATCTCCAAAAGCTATAATGATATATTTTGAGGTTCTGTATACTTCTATTTCATGTGCAAAGTAGAGATAAGTTAGACTATATCTCTTCTAATATAAAAACTAAAGAAGAATTTCTAACTTTTTATATAGAAGTCTATTACTACTATTTCTTTATCTATATTATATCTATATTTAAAAGCATAAATTTAAAAATTTATAACTTCTAAAATTATAATAACTTTATAAAAAAAAATTTATCAATAATTTTTTATATAAAAGTTCTACTTCTGATAATTTTTTTACACATATATGTATATGTATATATATATTATTTAAGCAAATTGAGTTATTTTTTGTAAATTTTAATTTATTGTCAAATAAATTTAAAAGATATTTTTATTTACAGATAAAAGGATATAATATAATAATATTATATTATAAATTCTAAATAAGACTTAGAATTTAATATTATAACTAGTTTAGAAAATAGTATTATTAAATAGTATTATTATTATATAACTATTATATCATTATAATATATCTTTTATATTACTTTTAAATAACTCTATATTTATTATTTTTAGTTAATAATTAGTTAAACTTAAAATATTTCTAATATATATAAATACTTTTAAAATTTTAACTTAATAAATTTTAGATTTATCTTTTTAAAGTTTAAATTAAGAAATATAAAGATTTAAATAAATGAGTTTTTAAATCAATTAAAATAAAAATATCTAAAAATAGATATTTTAACTTTATAAATATTTGAACTTTAATAAATAATTTATAAATATTAACTTTATCTAAAAAAAACTCAGACTTTAAAGATTAAAGTTTATAATTAGCTAAATTATTATTAGTTAATTAAAAGAAAATCAAATTAATTAAATAGTACTTAAATATCAAAATAATTATTTTCTTAAGCTAAAGATATATAAATAGTTAATATTATTAGTAATTATTAAATATAAAATATATCTATTATATTTAATAATAATAATATATATTAATTTATCTAAATAAAATAAATTTAATAAGTTAAAATTTATTAAATTTGGATAATTTAAATTAAATTAATAAACTAATATAAAATATAACTTAATTATAATTTTTCAAGGGTTAATGTCACGTGTATGACAATGACGTATGACTACGTACGTGTGCTGAGTAACGTCTTTTTGGTTTCCTTCTATTCCTGCGCCTCTCCAACCCCAACCCACAGACACAACATGGAGCTCCCTTCTTTAGGAAAGCAATGCTCAGACAAAACCTGTGCTCAGCTGGATTTTCTCCCATTCTCATGCACTTACTGCTCGAACGTCTATTGGTAAGAAACCGTATGCAACCCTCTCACCTCGTCAAATAAAGTTCTTTTCACCAATTCCGAGTCGTCTTACCACAATTCTAGCCAGGAACATTGGAAGCGAGAAAGCCACAAATGTCCGGGTCTTGCTGATGAGACGCTCGATGTCAGGTATGTACGGCATAACGTATCTTGTCGGTAATGCTGAGCAAAAAATCGAGGTCAGACCACCAAAGCTTTAACCACTCTTCGACTACGCCATGTCTCGCAGAGTTCCCGTTTGCCCCATCTGCCAGAAACCTGTCCCCGTGAACCGGGGCGAGGACCCCAACATTCGCGTCAACGAACACATCGCTGCTGGCTGCGCCAACCCCGGCACGACCACAACCCCCTCCCCGACCTCGGCTAATCACTGTTCGAACCACGGCTGCAAGGCGCGCACGCTCGTGCCCATCTACTGCCCCAAATGCAAACTCAACTTTTGCGTCAAACATCGCCTCGAAGTTGACCACCAGTGCAGGTCGTTGGGTGCCGGGGGAGGGAGAGCAAGGAGCGTGAGTCCTAACCCGTCCACGTCGTCGGGGTCAGGTACCGCGCAGAGGAACACGCCCGCGGCGCTAGCGGCCATGAAGAGGAGCGAGGCGGCAAAGGCGAAGGGGACACCCATGTCTATCCCTAGGGCAGGGAGCGCGCCACCGATAACGAGCGGGGGCGGACCGAGGGGTCGAGAGGCTCCGGCGGCAACGGGCGGGCCGAGGGGTGGTGCGCCTTCGGGGGCATCTTCGAGCGCAGCTCGACCGGTTTCGGTGGCGACAAGCAACACTCATGGTGCTACTGGCGGTGGTGCGGCCGACGCGTTGACGAGGGTGGAGATGGAGAGGCAGAGGAAAGAGCGGCAGCAACAGCGGCTGGTGCTCGAGGAAAAGGCTAGGAAGGGGGTGAGTCAGTTATTGTTCCGCATCACGGGGGGGTTTTTTTTTTTGGAGAGGTGGTGTGTTCACCGTCCTACTCTCGTGAACCTCTGTTAGTAGTGAGTTGACATTGACAATTATCATTTTGTTTAATTTCAATCAGCTTCTGACAGAAGAGGAACAGATCCAGATCGCGACGCAGATGTCGTTAGAGCGCGAGAATTTCCCTCAGAATGGCTCGAAGTCTCCGAATGGAAATTGCACCATAAGCTAAAGGTGTTGATAACCGATAGACATTTGGTTTCTGATATAGACAACCGTTGGTTTTGGTATCTTCTATGTTATTATAACAGCTTCTATGGGTCGTGGTTGTTTGTATTGAAACCCCAAGACTTTTTCTTGTTTCATATTATATGATGGGCGGAGCAACTTTGTGATAGCATACTTCAAGTTATATGGTATTACTACATAGCGGGGAGTCCATAATTACGTATTCATCGTACAATCACACGTGCTATACGTTTCCTTGCGCCGTTGCTCTCTGAAAAATCGTATCTCTCATCCTCAATACTCAACCCTACAACTGACCGCTGTAAACGTTGGTTGTGATAATACGTTCGTCAAAGGAACACCATTCCTCATGTGCCCGCCAACGACGCAGTTCCATGTGCGCCTGCTTTTTTGAGGCAATGCGTCGCGCAGTTTCAGTTTCAGTCCTGTCTGTCTGTCCCCGTCGCAAAAATCATTATACAGTGTTCGGGATGCAACTCTCAAGGCAGTGCGCAGATGGTAAAGAAATCTTCCACAAGACAACAAAAACCGCGAGACAGCGAAAAAATACTCTCCACTTCAACAGTCGTTTCAAAGGTACATAATGCATTGCTGCATTATTCAGCGTGCAGGTCGGAATTTTCCTGTGGCTTGGACTGTCGGTGTTGGAAAGCCGATCTCCATTAAGGAGATATCCGAAAATGCATCGCCCGAGGTCGTATTCCAAATTGGTCAACCGCTGAAGGTAGGTACTACCCAAGCAGTGGACAGGTCGTAAGAACCGTACTTACAGTATACGTCCGTATGACAAAGCGGAGTTTGATTTGCATTATCGAGGGAGGCGGGGGTTCGGCGGGGAGGACACTGGTTCCAAGAGCGACGATGTGCTGCATGCAGGTCCAGCCTGCATCCGAGGAAAGGTTTCAGAATCGGAGTGTCAGCGTCCCGCGTTGTGCGCCCATGTGCGCCCGTGTTGTGCGCCTGGCTTGATCTGGCGGCTGCGGTAGATCACATGTCGTTTCATGGTAGCGCAGAACGTTCAAACAGAGAGCGCAGGCATTTGGAAGAAACCCCGATCCAGTAGGGTTTCCAGAAAGATCATGAATGCAAAAAAACCGGTTGTATTCTCTAAAGCTTTATCAGGTGGAAGGGTCGTTCTTTGCGACAATTAAGCGACTGGACCGGTTGTTGGCACGTTCGATAGTCTGACAATTAACATTTGGGGGAACATGTTGAGACACAGGTGTGACAACCAGATTCGGAAATTCGATCGCGTATATTAGCCACGCAATATAAACATTGACTCTGCATTGTCGGCATTGTCGGCAGAGTAAATTTTTCATGTTATGCGGAAAGGCACATTCACAATGGTTGTGTTGATTTTGCCGCCAGGTACATTTATTACATAACAAGGGAGCGATTCTATTCTAGTGAAATTACACAAGCGATGGAATACACACTGTTGCCAGCGTAGGTGAATTATTTTGCACTCATCCCGTCATCAGATCAACGAACCTTGCTCGAGTTTACATTTAGTGTTTGAGGGCAACACAAACAGTGCTGCCGAGGTCAAGGTTGTCGCCAGACGAGTGAAGACCCCTGTTCCAGGCGACGAGTTGCCCCTTAGTGATATGGAATTTGGCAGCGACTTTCTCGAGGTTATCATTTTTAACGACTTTGTAGAACGTTTTACAGTCACAGTTGAACGCGCCCTTATTGTACTGGGGGAACTTGCAGAAGCCGCCTTTAGTCGTGGGCTTGGGCGTGGGCTTCTTGGGTGCGGCCTTCTTGGGTGCGGCCTTCTTTGCGACCTTCTTTACCTTCTTGAGCTTCTTCAGGGCGCCATGAGGCTTGGTGTGGCGGCCATGAGGCTTGGTGTGGCGGCCATGAGGCTTGATGTGGCCGTCATGCTTGCCCTCGACGTTGCTCTTGTCATTGCTATTGTGAGTGCAGACGTAGCTGTTTACGTCCAAGTTGTCGCAATTCTTGTGGAGGCCGAGGTTGTAGGTCTGGAGCTTGGCAGGGGTGATGTGGGCCGCCTTAGCAACGCTGGAACAACTGTCGCCTGCAACAACTGTTATGTGCGTAAAAAACTCGTTAGGTCGACAATATTTGTTGATGCAGAATGAATCTGTATGAGCTGTATATTAAAGCAGATACGAACCTTTGTAGAACTCGTCGCATCCGGCAGCGAACTTGCCCTTGGGGGGGGCAGGGACAGCGGTGGTAGTGGACACGAAAGCCAGGGCGGCAACAGCAACAAGGGTGAAGAACTTCATGTTGAATGTATTAGACGAAGTTGAGATCTGATGTGTGCGGGAAGGGGCTGTGGAATGCTGCTGGGTAAGGAGTGGAGATATGGAAGCCAACTATTTATACTCCGTTCGGACCTGGACCGACGTAACAGTGTGCAAATGAAGTTCGGTCGGTTATCCCAAATTGCTGTCCAAATCCCAAAGCGGCACTGTAATTTGCTCCTCAACCAATCAGGTACTGTGCCATTGAACCGCTTCTTGTGTCCGCATTAGCCCCGCGTTTGTCGAACGACACGTTCTTGCGTCTTTGTGACCCGTCTGTCAATCAAGCGGACAAACTCTTTTGCAAACAGTGTGTGCTTGCACACTACTGGTTTGAAGACGGTGTATTCCGTTGGCCCACCCCAAATATCTTTGTTGGAGTCAGAAAACACCCCGCTTTCTGCACGAAGAAGAAAATGTTGGTGATCCACACGCATGTGGGTTAAAACCTTGATCGGTTGCGGGAATTAGATTAGCAAATTTGACGTTTGTATATATATGGTTAACGACATTTGAGGCGGTCACTTTTAAAATGTTACCTCTGGTGGCTTAGTATGAACGTTTTACCTCAATGTACTACCCAGTCACATCTACTTTCTGCATGTATGTGACGGTGAACTTAGCTTGATTTTCTAGTACGAGAGGCCCCTTGGGTTAACCCATTTTTGATTCGTCTCTACCAGCACGACTAATTTTAGGTAATTCAGATCGAACGCAAAGAGCAGGAAGAGAGACGTGATCGGGAAGTAAAACGAGGGGGGCGAAACGCTAGTAATGTATTTCTTGGTTTAGGCCCCTCAGCATTGCGGGCGAAACCGATGATTTGGTAATGACTACGAGTAAGTATGATGCGGCAACAACAGAACTCAGATAAGGCAAATCAGAACGAGGTCTACTCGCAAAAAATTCCCATCACCAATCTTCGTCCCGAGGTAAGGATCGCATTTGACGGGTGACTTCGCTGACATCAAACTCAGACGTCAGACGCGTATTCCTTCGTGTCAATGCGGACGAGCCAGAAATACGGTTGCAGAGAACCAAATATCGGGGCTGGTGGAGCAACAGGAAAATGAATCATCGCCACTACCATAAATGCAATTGTGTAGCTGTCTCCCATTATACTCTTCATGATCGATACGGAGACTCATAAATACGTCGCCCTGTGTGCCCCACACCGACGACCGCGAACACACGATCCTGCTTACGTTGCGATGCAAAAAGATCTGGGGTGCGACGTAAGGGGTGGTGTGACACGAACAGCAAAACGTCAAAAAGCGGACCTCTGAGTGCTAATGGAAAGGAAATCCGACTCCGCATTCTCTTCTGACGCTATGTGTCGTTCAGGTTACGCCGAATAGTTTTATGAACCCAGTGGCTACTAGTCTTGTATGCACGTTTCGGTTCATACTGACGACTCAAAAACACTCCAGGATCTAATAATATTAATGACAGAGAAACGGGGTAACAGGAACTTAAACGAAAATACAGTCTGCGATTTTCTATAGGCTGCGGATCCCAACCATAATTTAAAATTTTGAAACTCATCCACACGAATCTCATGCACTGCCCCCCACGAGCTTGACTTTTATGTTATAGCGCCTCTTTTGATGAATCGGAGGACCTCCACACCAAAACCGACTGCGAGATTCATGGAGTTTATGGGTGGGATTGAACGACTGACACAACAGCCTTACCAGCTCATACATGCCAAAATCTATCGAGTTGTGCGCTCGGCTGACGCGGATGCAGCCTTTGCGAGCGTGCAGACGACGCCAAAACACTCCTGAAAATGCCCTAGCCGAGCTTGCCCACAGAATATATAATTCGGTTTCTTGTATTTCCAAAGCGGCTAAGTGCGTCGCAGGCGGTACCAAGGAATCCAGCTCGAGGACTCTGCCGATTTTCGGGCAGTTCTGGGATTAAGTCGGTTTGTGGTGATGCTTTACAATAACCCTTGAAATTCCCATTACGGTCAGTCGTTTTGTCAAATTTCCCTACAGTCCAAATGGGATTTGCACCCACTCCCAACGTCCCGCAAAGTAAAAGAACCATTCCACTATCTTCACCGTGTTCGGATTTGTATTTGGGATATGGGAAAATCTCTTGTTGCGGAGGCAAAGTACCCTCCCTAGACGATACAGTAAAATCTAGCGAGCAATACTTGAAATACATCAAATATATTTGATTGTATGGGATCTATATTTTTCTTTTAGCATGTTCACAACTGCCGTTCAGATGGGTATCTAGCAACAACCGGCCCTTTGCAGTTTTCGATCCTCGTGATGACTGTTTCAGGAACCGTTCTCGCCATGATCGCCGAGGTTCCAAGCCCTCGCCACAATGACGCTAATTAGGATAAGAGTCGGCGACATGCAGTAGCTGTGTACGGTTAACTGCCCCAACACCAGGGACAAGGTGGTGACAGGCGCGCGTATGAAAATTTATTTCTATTCTTAATATATATAGACGAGCAATTTACGAAGTTTATCTCGCGACTTAGCGACGTATGTGTAACAACGCTAACTAGGATCACACATCACAACTTCCTTCTGAATAGGTTACTTTGTCCCCAAAGTATCTATTCAAACTTCCAAGCTTCTATGTCCTGTTGTGCCTTATATTGCTCAATCTGACTGATTACACTTTCTCAATGGTGCCTTCTTATCTGCATAAAGTCTCTTGGAGTTATATCTTGAAAATGAAATAAGGCTGGTTCATTATTTCAAAATAATTTATAAATCTATTTTGCAATTATGACTAGCAATATATTCTTCCTTTGATATATCTAATTGTTGGTTGATAAGTTGTTCTAACTTAAAGTACTTCTGAAATATTAATATATCTTAAAGTAAAAGATATATAATAAATATATCTGTATAATACTCTAGATATTATTAAAGAATTTCTCTATAGTCAGAGGTTTAGTAAATCAATACTATCTTTCTATAGCTCATTGAGCAATACTAGTGATCTTGAGAACTACTGATATACTATACTTATATATAAATATATATCAGAACTTTCTCTCTTATCTATCTTTAAGAGCTTGTAAATCTTCTTTATATTATTCCATTATAGAGCCTATATCTTAGTTATAATTCTCAGCCTTCTTCCTGATTTAGTATAGTCTCTATATCTCTATATATATATATTTCCATATAGTATCACTATTAGATAATAGGATTTTTAGAGAACTTTCTTCTTTAAATAGTATTTTTTAGAAAGTAAAATAGATACTTTATAATCAGATATTCTAGAGAGCAGATAATACTATTAACAGATAGTGATCTCAGTTTTTATAGTTATTATAGATCTTGATGATAATATTCTTAAGACATGTCTTCTCTAGTACCATTTGGGTTACACAACTTTTGGAAAGTACTTACAATATTATTTTTGGAGAAAAGAGACTAGCAATATAGCAACCAATAGGTAATCTGAGGTATGTATTGGGCAGGGTGGCCTGAGCATATTTAACTGGCAGTATGTGGGAAGAGGCACTGGCCTGGGGGGAAATATAAGGGGGCTGCTGGCAGGAGGACATGGAAGGGGAGAAAGCAGCAGTGGAGGTCAGAGGTCTGGAAGAGTGAGCTTTGCAGAGATAGTGAAGGAGAGACAGCAGATATCTGGACTAGAGAGATGGCTGAGAAAAGGCAAGAAGATGGAGAAGGTGACAGTATATAGGGGAGTAGTCCTTAACAGTGGGGGCAGTGGAGCTGGGGGTATAGTGACTGGGGTAAATATGATGACTGATAGCAATGAGACTACTAATCTGAAAAAAAATCCAGATATAACTACTGATAGCAAGGCTGAGCAGTTGGAGCTTGGAAGGCAGGGGGGTTTGACAGATGGTATGATAGACCTGGTAGTGGCCCTGTTACTCAAGAAGTCAATCTTGGTATTC
Organism: Jimgerdemannia flammicorona; assembly: GCA_003990745.1. NCBI lineage: Eukaryota > Fungi > Mucoromycota > Endogonomycetes > Endogonales > Endogonaceae > Jimgerdemannia > Jimgerdemannia flammicorona. The sequence continues at coordinate 4,890 of RBNI01004411.1, read as the reverse complement.
ATGGTTATACTGTACTTCTGAGGTCTGGCAGTGATGGCAAAAATAGTACTAGGGCTTATCACTAAGCAGATGGCTGGAGCAGTATCTGTAAAATTTCTGAAGGGATTAGAGAGAGTGAAAGTGGGCTTTGAGGAGACTGGGCCTTTGGAGGAGGTGCTGAAGGCTGGATTGACTATTGGGGAGGTGTGTATTCCAATGATATATTGCCTAAGATGAGATCCCAGGATAATACAACTGCTGGTAAAAGAAGTATCCATGGTAATAGTAGTGAAGATGAGAAAAAGAGTTGAGGAGGTCATGGCTGAGTATGGAGAGGTGGTGGATATCAGATTCAGAGTCTGGGAAGGGACCTCACTCAGGACTGAGGATGTGGATGTGAGGATTCAGCTGGCAGAAAAGAAAGCTACTGGGAAGACAAGAGACTGATCTTTGGTGATAGTCTGGAGGGCAATCTTGTGCAAGGTGATGAGAGTGAAGAGGAGTGAGGAGGAGGAAGAGAACTTATTAGAAGTACTGGAAGAAGAGTTGAGTGGTACTATAAAGTGGCAGACAAAGACTTAGAAGGCTTTTGTAGAGTTGACACATTTGGAGATGATGGATGAGAAGTAGATTTGGGTAGACAAGAGGCAGTGGGAAAGAGCACAGAGATATAAGAGGTAGAAGGAGCTGTTGGCTAAACTGGAGAATAGACTACAGAAGGATGCAGGTGGAATAGAAGAGGCAGGGGGTACCAAAGCAAGTATCTGGGCCAGTGAGAGTGGAGAGAGTACAGAGAAGGAGACAGGAGAGAATAGGGAGGTAACTGGCAATGACCTATATGCTGATGGTATATTTGAGGTCTGGAAGGAGGTCTGGGAGAACTCACCTACTCTTACTCCTCTTATCAGGTGAGGCCTGGCTTCCCAAAGTAGGATGGTAGAGGATGTACTAATGTAGGGGGCCCAGTGAGTGCAATTTGGAGTTCCAGAGGTAGTGAATGAGGGATAAGTGGTGGCAGTTGGAGAAGAGAAACTAGTGGATGTCCCAGAGATATGAGATGAGTCTGCAAGTATCAGAGCTGACACCACAATGCTGGATGGAGGGAGGCCAGTGACTCCTAGAAGGAAGGAGGTGGGGAACCTACTTTGGATATATAGAATGATGAATAACTTAGCAGCTGAAGAGTTGGGGGAGGTAGATCTGAGAGTAATGAGTGATGAGCATTGGGTGAAGATCCTGTAGAGAGATGGAGTGGTGATAGCATTGAAGGCAGAAATTCTTGTAGTATATCTGAAGGAGGAAGGGTATGAGGTGGATAAGGAGTAGGAGGCAGAGCTGGCAGGTATTGCTGATGAGAGGGCCAACTACTGCTGGACCAAGAATTATAGATTGTAGCTCTGGTAGGAGGCCTGCCTGGAGTACCAGAAGGAGTTTGAGAAAAAGGTAGATGGGGAGATGAATGAGCTGTTGGCTGGATTAGAGGCTAAGAGGGTTGAAGAGGAGGAGGTAACTATAAAACATAATCTGGACATAGCACAGAAAGAGATGAATATGGAGCAGTAGAGAATGGACTAGATAATATACTATATTTCATTATGAATTGTACAACTAACATTTTTTCTTTGAACATAAATGGGTTGTGGGACTCTTCTTGACATAGGAACATTTTTACTTAGCTGAAGAGATTGGAGGCTAATCTCTTTCTCTTGCAGGATGTCAGGTGTGAGGATGATTTAGATAAGCTGGAATAGACAAAGGAATGGGGAGGTGAGGCAGTTTGGAAGGGCAAGGTTGGGATTCTGGTATGGAGAGGCAGAGAGGAGATATAGGATGTGAGGAGCTGGGGGGATAGATTGGTCTGGGGAGAGTAGATGTATACAAGTTGGGAGCCAGTCACAGTGGGCTCTTATTACTGCCCTACTATATAGAGTGAGTGTGTGGATTGGGTGAAGGGTCTTCAGAAGAGTAGGGTCCTTGCAGAGACTGAGGTGGATGTGCTTGGGGGAGACTTCAATATGGTCCAAGATGTGCTGGTAGATAGAACAGATAGAGGACAGGGAGCTGAGAGTAGGAGTGGAGGGCTGATAATATGGGAGGAAGTGGAAAGGCTAAGTGCTCTGATAGATGCTGGCAGGGAGTGTTGGGGGGATAGAAGGGTATATACACATTGGGCAGAGGGCCTGGGAACAAGGATTGACTGGATTTTAACAGCTAGTTGCTGAGATTTGGATGTTTAGAAGTTGCTAGAGATAGAGTGGTATCTATGGTCAGATCATTGGGGGCTGTTAGAACAGAGACATTTTGGGAAGAACAGAGATGGGTCTGGACATTGACACCTCAATTCCTCTTTATTAGATAATAGGATCTGGTGGGATAAGTAGACTGAGGACATTCAACTGAGGGTAGAGAGCTGGAGACAGAAAGGTGCCCCAGTTAGTATCTGGTAGATGAGGATGAAAGAGATGACCAGGGTCTACTGAAGTGAGGCTGGCAAGGAGGCTGAGAAGCAGAGAAGGCAATAGGTGAGATGGGCTTCTGTTAGACTGGCTAGGCTCTTGGAAGATTGGATAGAGCTAGTAATGTTGGAGGAGGGAGAGGATTGGAGATTAATGAGGGCAAAAATAGAGATTGAAGAATTGCAACAGATGTTGCAAGAAGAGGAAGAGGCAAGGGTGCAGAGCTTAGTAGTATGGCTTCATTGGCAGAGTTTGGAGGAGGGAGAAAGACTCTCAAAGTATCTCACAAGGGCCCTTTAGGCAAGAAGAATACAGCAAAGATAGGAGGGAGTACTTGACTCTGATGGTATACTGGTACTTGGTATATAAGACATTCTTGGATCATTAAAGAAGTGATGGAGTAGATTATGGAGTGAGGAGGAGGGTGGAGCAGATGCTATTACCATTGACCAGACATTGGAGAATTGGTACCCCCTACAGGCAGATGGGCTGGATGACTTGATGTTGCCAGTACAAGAGGAAGAAATCCACCAGGTTCTTATCATAACAATACTGGGCATGGTACCTGGAGAGGATGGTCTACCCTAGGACTTCTGGAAGAAGATGGTGAGAGTCTCAGGAGTATTGGGTGAGATGATAGTATTGTATGATTTTATACTACAGTCAAGAAGATGGGTGGAGGAGCAGAATCTAGAGCTAGTGATGCTACTTTACAAGAACAAGAGAAGGAGAGAGGACTGGAAGAACTGGCAGCCAATTATGCTACTGAATATAGACAGAAATTTGGTGACTAAGATGGTGGTTGTAAGGCTACAGAAAGTAGTTCAGCAAGTCTTGAGTATTGAACAGAGGGGCTTTGTAGGAGGCTGACTCATGGGATGGTACAGCCTAGGTATATGGAGTTATTGAAGAGGTATGAGCTTGTAGACTGGATGGGCAACTGGTCTTTTTGGACCAGAAGAAAGCTTATGACTGAGTGTAGTGAGTCTGGCTGGTGAAAGTATTGGATAGGACTGGTATACCACACCAGTTCTGGTCCACAATGATCAGCCTACTAGAAGGAAGTCAGGCTGTACTCATGTATAATGGACATAGAGAGGTATCATTTCCCCTAGGTAGAGGTGTGCTCCAGGGAGACCCACTGTCTTCCATTCTATATACTCTTTCTCTGGAACCTCTAATGGACAGAATCAGATGGAAGATAGTGAGGCTCTCAGTCTTTGAAATTAGGTGGAAAGTTGGAGTCTTTGTAGATAACATGGTGGTGGTCTGAGATCAATTGCTGATGTTGAAGAGCTCAAGGAGACAGTGGAGTGGTATGAGGAGAACTCTGGGGCTAAACTCAATTGGCACAAGTGTGAAACAATAGTATTAGGCAATGGTCTGGTAGGAGGAGATATTATTGGAACAATTATACCTACTGAAGAGATAGTGTAGTACTTGGATATCTATTTGTCAGTATATGGGTCAGTCCTACCAAGACTTTGGTGGGAGCAGAGGGTTGCAATCTGGGGAGAGGCCCTGTGGAGTTGGGGAGGTTGCCACTTGTCTTTAGCAGGGCATGTCTTGATTTTGAACATCTATTGATTGCCAAAGTTGTGGTATCTGACTTATCATCTGGACTTTCTAGCCTGAGTGGTGAAGAGACTGATAAAGCTGGTCAAGGGGTGGATCTGGGCTAGAAGGAGGAGTCAGATCAGTTGGAAGGTCTTATTCTTACTAGTTGCAAGAGGAGGACTTGAGCTGGTTGACTTTCCAAAGAGGCTATACTGCTTGTGAGTATGGTGGTTAAAGAGAGTGATAGAGTTGAGAGGAGATAACTAGATCCCCCTATTGCAGAAGGTCTGAGAGATGAGATCCTTACCAAGAGGTTTAACAGATGATCTACTATCCTTAGTTGGGCTTCAGAATACTGGAAAATTGAGATACAAAGGCTTCTGATAGGGGATAGTAGAGGGGGTGCACCACATTGGAATTTGTTGGCAGAGAAATAAAGAAGAGGTGGCTTGGGATCTGGTGATATAGAGATGAGACTGAGTGCTGCTGGAAGGCATTCTCTTAATTGAGTTTGATATTAGTAATGAGATAGAATGCCAAAGGGGACCAGGCCAGGATCTGTGACCTAGTAGATGGCAGTTGGTGGGTATTAGAGAGAAGTGAAACTGGTATAGAGTTTGGGCCTAGAGTGCTGAGATGAGGAGGTGGATGCTACTGAAGTACTAGGTGGTCTGATAGCACATACTGAGGAGGAATGTAATGCTCAACTTCCACTTGAGGCACCTTATCAAGGGGGGTTGCTTTGACTGTAAGGAGTATCACAATGTAGGGCAGGAAGGAAGATATGTGCAGATATCTGAATATTGGCTAGGAGAATGTGAGGTACTTAGTAACTTTTGGCAGACTATTGGGGATTGTTTGGGAGCAGTTCTTCACATCTCTTTTTTTTTTTTTTTTT
>RBNI01004410.1:0-14101 GCA_003990745.1 Jimgerdemannia flammicorona | reverse complement strand
AAAAAAAAAAAAAAGATATAATTGACTCCCTATCCCTAATATTGACTGATAATTAATATATTATTATCATCATAGATCTTTTTATAAAATAGATAGAAGTAGGATCTCTCAAAGAAGCCAATATATAGTTAATAGCTAATTTTTTCTATAGAGAAATCATTAGCTGATTCAAGATACTAAAGTAAGTAACAACAGATAGAGAAATAGAATTTGTAAATCAGCTCTTTGGATTCTCTACAAGAAGTATAAGATTCAGCACATTCAAACCACAGCTTATCATCTACAGAGAAATGGATAAACAGAAAAAACCAATAAAACTCTCAAGAATATTATTATTACTAAGATTTGTGATAACTATGAAAATTGGAACCACTATCTGCCAATAGTATTATCTGTTCTTCAGGATATATGATTACAAAGTACTCACTTTATCCCTTAGAAATTATTGTTTAGAGAAAAAAGTTCTAAAGAAATAGTATTATCTAATAGAGATATAGTATAGAAATAAGTAGATATCAAGATATAGAGATTGTACCAAATAAGAAAGAAGACTGAAGATTATATAATTATGATATAGATATTATAACAGAATAATATAGAGAAGATCTATAATCTCTTGAAGATTATTATAATAGAAGATAAAGTCCTAATATATTAGAATATAGTAGAAACTTCACAGTTATAAAAATTGAAGCCTAAGTAGAACAAATCTTATCTTGTATAAAATATAAAAGAAATAACCTTTTGGCTACAAAAACTATTAGATATAATCATCCCCACTACTATCTACTAAAACTAATTCAAGAAGTACTATAGCTAACTAATAAAGTACTACTTTGGCTCTCAAGATCACAAGTACTATCCAGTAAGCTATAGAAAGACAATAGTGTTCTATCAAGCTACCAGCTATAGAGAAATCCTTTGATAATATCTAAAGCATTATATAGACTCATTTATTATATATTTCACACTTCAGAGCCTACCAGAATTGCATCAAGTTTCAAGAGTACTTTAAGTTAGAATAATTACTAAATAAGAAAAAGGACATGATCAAAGAAGAGTAGATTACTGAGTATCAGATATTCTATATCCATATCACTATTACCAAACAGATCTATAAACTATTTAAGAATGATAAATAAGTCCTAACCTATTTCTGAAAAGTAACTCTAGGAGATTTCTAGCAAGTAAAGAGATATCATTGGGAGAATATAATCAAGCAGATCATAGTATAAGAATATATAATTAGTAGAAGTATAGAAGTTTGAATAAAGTGATTCAGAAATAAAATCACTTATTCAGAAGGAAGTTTTAACAGTTGATCTAAATTAAGAATAATAATCAGGAGATAGATATTTGATCATAGTATCTGAATCTAATTTCTGATATAGTATAACATTATAGTTAGCAGTTACTTGATATTATAGTTATATGATTTACACAACTATATGAAACTCATAATCATATAGATTATACAGATATACAAATATCTCAACTATATGAAATAACTTACAGGAAAAGAAATCCTAACTAGTACTCTTAAACAAATCAAATCAATTCAAATTGAATCAAATTAAGGATCATTCAAATCAAATTGAATTGGGGATTTTTCAATTTGAATCAAGTTTAAATCAAATCAAATTTAAATCAAATTCAAATCAAATTGAGGGTCCAATTTAAATCCTATTTTTTGAAATATAATAACTCAATGAATATATGTCAAAATGCAATAATCTTTAGCTTGTTAGATTCCCCTATATAAGAGGAATCTAACAAGCAAAAGATTATTGAATTTGGATATATATTTGTTGAGTTATTATATTTTAAAAATAGTGTTTAAATTAGATCTCAAACCAAATTAGTTTTTGATTCAATTTGAATTGAATTAAATTAGACCTTTGATTTATTGAGAGTACTAGTCCTAACTTAGCTGCTATATAATGTGATATTTAATTATAGTATCTGAATCTGATTCATAAATATAATATAGTCTCACAAATAGCAGTTATTCTACAAATATAGAAACTTTAAAAAATGTTAGAATTTCATAAATGTCAAGATTTAACAGATGTTAAAGATCCATACTTATGAAAGATGACTTATAGAAAACATAATTATAACTTAGCTATCTTATAGCTAGCAAACTTGTATAAATATTCCAAATATCTAAAGTGAATAAATCTCAGATCAAAATAGTTTAAAGTAAAGAGAAAGCAAGAGAACTAGAAAGCCTGCAGGTAGATATACTTCAAACTTACATCTCTGTCCTCTAAGGACTTTAAGAGAGTCAGGATAAGATTAAGTTTTCAAGATACAGAAATCTACTATACTTTCAACTACCATATTACAACTTGGTACCTATTAGCTAGTGATTTAAGATAAATCTCTCACTTTCAAGCTGAATAATAAAAAACTGCTACTATCTGAACAATTACATAAATCAAACTGAGACATCTAGATAAGATAGATATAAGACTATCAGTATTTCATAGATATACTTCAAATAAATCAATCATTACCTTTATTGATAATTTCAAGCAATATACTACTATAAGGGCCCTGACAATAAGATAGCAAGTAACCTTTATGTCTTTCAGTCTCTAAGATCTAGTGAGAGCAGTATTTATAGCTATAACTCATATAAGAGTGAATGATAATACTATGCTAGCAGTACAAAAGGTCTGGCTCTAAACTATATACTATACTGATGAGATTAAGTAAGTTCTGAAGGATTAGCTCAATATAACATACCAAAGAATGAGTAAAGATATAAATATATTCTATATTAGAATCTGATATTAGATAATTTTTACTAATTATGCTAATACCATCTAAGACTAAGTAGCTAAAGTAATCTTTATGAAAGAGATCTATCTAGAGATAGTTATAGTCATCCACTTGTCACTAGTAGTTCTGGATCTACTACAGAAGATCATCTATGCTTAATAATACTGGATAGCCAGACATCTATAAGACCACATAATGAAAAGAGTTACTAGAGTCAGAATCAAAGTACCTAAGGTGACTAGTATGATCTCTACTATAGTAATCAATCGAAATACATCATAGCTGAAAGCTATATAATAATAGAGAAACAGTGACTCTATGGAGAAACTCACTAAAAAGTTCACTGAAATAACTACTCATCTAGGAGATGTAGTAAAGAAAATCAGAGAAAGAGATTGCTGCCCAGTTTAGAAGTTTGCTGCTATCTCAGATAAGAAGAAAAATATCTGCTATACCTGTAGAAAGGAAGACCACTACTCTTATAAATATATAAGTAAAACTAAATACAAGACTCAGTTAAGCAATATTACTTAAAATAAAGAACAGACCAACATTATCATCTTTGAGAAGATTGGGAAATCTGACATAAAGAATGAGAAGTCTATTCTGCTCAGACTACTAAGAAAGATATTTACAAAGAGCTCTATAAGAGACCACCAGAGAGATTTAAGAAGAATCTGGTAGAAAAATAGATGAAAACTGCTACAGAAATCTAAGCTGAAGAAATGGATCAAGATATGGAGTTGGAATAGGCTGTTCAAGATATCATTTGAGGAACTACTCTAGCCAGTGAGAGAGAAAATATATAAGAAGAAACTTCACAAGACTAAGATTTTTAAGTATGATATCTTCAAAGATCTCATAATAAAAGATCAATATAATCTTTGGCCAGCTAGCAGAAATCCCCAGATTTAGATAACAAATGAGATTCAGACTCACCAAGACAGCTAAGAACTAAGGTTGAAAGATAACTGAGACCAATAATGTTCAAAAAGACTTTAGAGAAGAGAGTGAAAATAATTACAAAATAGCTACCTATGTAATATATATGTCAAATTGAAGACAGAGTCATTGAAGTCATTATTGATACTAGAGCAGGAGAATGTCTCCTCAATAAGAAGACAGTAGACTATCTAGAATAAGAGGTTAAAGAAGTAACCAAGTTGGTGTTCATTATAGTAGTTGGTATAAGAGCTATACCTCTGAGAAAGATTCAAGATATTCCTATCAAATTTGAAGGAGCAATCATTTCAGTAGATATAATTATAATCAATGTAACTAACTATAACATTCTCATCAGCAATCAATGACTTTATAAAGCCAGGATAATAATTGACCTAAATGCTCAGAAAATACAGATTATCTATCATAAATAGAAAATATGAATTCCTATTAATATCAATAAAGAAGTTTTATCTGAAATAGAAGAAGGAGAAAGTGAGCAAGAAGAAGTTTATATAGTGACTATTTAGAAAAAGAAGAAAAATATTAGATAGATGAGTAAAGAAGACTGGTACAAGGAGATTGCTAAAAGATATATACTACAAGAAGTCTGCCTATATAGAATCAAGATGTACTATATAGAGCATATCAATGATCTATCAGTGCATCAGTAGAATTAAAGAGATCTACTATCAAAGAAGACAGAAGACTCTTGAGAAATAAGAAAGAGAGGAGAAAGTAGAAAAGGAGGAAAAAGAGGATGATGAACCATCAGCCCTCCTAGAGAACAGTGATAATGAAGAAGAAATCAAGATCAAGATTCAGAAGATCCACTCTGATATAGTCTTACCAGAATATAAGTCAGAAAATGTAGTTAGAATAGATATCATTATAGTAGAGGAGACCACACTAGAACTCCAGATAACTACTCTACTCACAACTAGTCTAAAGATGACTACATATCTCAAAAGACTATATTGGAATCCTCAAGACAAGAAATAGTCTAGCTAGAAGTAAAATTACCATTGAAGGAGGAGTTATCAATTTAGTTTATATTATAGAAATACTACTTATTGCTAAGAACTATAATTCTATAATTCTATTTCCAATTAAGAAGAAAGATTAACTGATATAGATATTAATCTTCTTGATCCTATAGCCAAAGATCATAGAAGTCAAGAGGTTGGAGGAAACAGGAAGAGAAAGAAAAGAATTCAGATCTACTGAAAGTAAAGTATTTACTAGTACTAAGATTACTAAATTAGATCACAAGAAGGAGAAAATTATAAGCAAGTATAGCTATACTATTGGAAATGAATTCTCACTCAAAAAGGAGTTCAAGAAGATACTCTATAAATTTGAAGATATCCTTACTACAGATTTCAAGAATATCAAAGAAAAGATATTATACTACTACTATGATATAGATATAGAAGTTACCAAACCAATTTATTAGAAGGTAAGACTCATTCTGCTAGCTTACTATGAATGGCTTAAAGAAGAAATCAAGCAAATAGAAGAAGCTAGTAGTTCTTGAACTTCACCAGTTATACTGGTACTGAAGAAAGAAAGCAAACCTGGAGAATTCACTCCAAGACTCTATATTAATTACAGAAAGCTCAATCTGATTATTAAGAAAGACTGCTAACTACTGCCACTCATCAGTGACATCCTTATAACTCTGAGAGATAAAGTACAGTATTACTGTATCTTAAATCTATATTTAGGATTCTATCAAATCAGGCTTACAGAAATAGCAAGTGAAAAGTCAGCTTTCATTACCCTGGACAGATCTTATATCTATTTACAAATACTATTCAGAATATGTAATATACCAGCAAGCTTCTAGTAAATGATAAACAAAATCTTCTACTATGATATAAGAAGATGGATAATAGTTTATGTAGATAATATGATCATCTACAGCAAGATACCAGAAGATCATCTGTAGTATATCCAGCAGATGATAAAGAAGCTAAGAAGTATGGCTTATATGTATATCAAGCTTAAGAAATATAAATTTGCAGAAATCAAAATCTCCTATCTCAGTAATATTATCAATTGAGATAGAATATACACAGACCCTCTCAATATTCAAGCAGTGGCAGCATACCTAAGGCCCACTACTATTATAGAAGCTTAAGCCTTCATGAGACTTATCTTATATTATTACAAATTTATCAGAGGATTCTCAAACATTACAGATCCAATCTATAAACTCAATAAGAAGAATGTTAAGTTCCAGTAGATAGGCAAGCAACAGAAAGCATTCAATGAGCTCAAGATAAGGCTGACCCAAGTACCTATCCTCAGAAGACCAGATTGGTCTCAGGAATTCATCCTGTAGACAAATACAAATATATAAGAACTAGAAGCAGTCCTGGCTCAGAAGAAAGACAAAGTAGAGTATATCATTATATATCTCAGCCAAGGAACCTGAGAAGTTGAAAAGGAATACAAATTCTATAAGTCAGAGTATCTTATAGTTATTTGGGCTATAGAAAAAAGTTTCACTACTATTTTGCTAGAAGATACTTTACTATTCAGATAGACCATTCAGCTCTCACTTAGCTACTGACCATAAGACAACTCAAAGAAATTTATATCAGATAGATTATAAAGTTGTAAGTCTATAATATAACTATTGTATACTATTTTAGAAGAAATAATACTAATACAGATATCATCTCATAGATATTCAGAAGGATTCCTGATCAGTAAACTAACTATAAATAAGGAACTCTACTATAGAATTATATATCACCTATCTGGGACAGTGAAAGATATTCTAATATCTGGAAGAATAGTGTCACATAGTGGTTGCTGAGTCCTTCAAATACACCAGATTCTCTTCAAGGTGTATCTCTTAGACTAACTTAAGTTTATTATAAGCAAGTTCTTTTTGGAGTGCCTTCTCAAGGTCTTATAGTCCTCAAACTTCTTATCTTTAAACTGTCTTGTTATCTCTTAGATTGCTTGCAAGAGATTGTGTATAAGTGAACTAGAACTGAATTGACTGACTTTATTTCAGAGGAAATAAGAGGGGTATTTATACAAAATATAATTCAATGGTTGCTAAGATATAAAGCTAAATATAAATTCCAATAACTAAAATAAAATACCAGGACAGGAAAAACTGCTAAGTTCCAGAGTCAGTACTGATGGTTATACAGGTTCAGGATGCTGGTATAATTCAGTGTCACATCAGAATACTGGTACTGGCATTATTCAGTATTACATCAAAATACCAGTGCTGGAACAATTCTGTGTCACCTCAGAATACCAGTGCTGGCATTATTTAGTATAACTAAGGAACTTTAGAGCAGAATATTCAAGACCATAGGGGCTTTATCATTAGAGATCAGAATGTCTTTGAAGGAGATGAGATCTGTGAATTCATCATTGTTATTATATAGGTCATACATTTTGTGTACTTTGCATGCTTTGTCATGCATCTTGCATATGTCATGCAGGATGATATCATTGCCAATGACATCATCATATTTGGTAGCAGCAGGAGCTCTCCAGTCTATGAGGTTCTCTTCTACAAAATAGGGAACAAATGTGGGGTCTTGAGGAGGTCTAACCTGGATACTGGGGCCTTGAAATACTGAGATCAATCCTTACAGGAATTGGTCTGGGTTATCCTGGAGGATGAGATGTCAGAAGTCTTCTACTTCATCACTATTGAGGGTGATAGTGGACTGGGCTTCTGTAGCCACTCTGGCTTCTAGTACATTGATACAGTAGGATGACAGGTCTCTGAAATCTGAGATTCTAACATACTCCAAGTTGGGGATTGACCATGGTGCATACCTAAAGATCTGATAGATCTTCTTAGCTGTCCTTGTTTTACATATATCCATGGGAGTGGTATCTTGTAGCTCTTGAGTGCTAGCCTGTGGGAACTTCTGGCAGAGGAGGTTTCCTATTTCATACTTCTGCTACATTTGGAGGCATTCAGTAGCAATGGTGATCCTTGTTTCCATTTCATGGTGGTAGAGGATAAAGTAATAGAGATCTGTAGTACCCAGGTTGATACTAGAAGTCCTTCTTGAGCAGATCCTCATAGCTCTTCTGATGTCTTGGAACATCCTTTCTTCGACTGAGGTATCTTGGCAGTTCCTTGACCTTGAGGTTTGGTGGGCAGCAGGTATTTTATTTGTGATAAGTATTTGAGCTATTTTAGGATTGGTGAGTCTTATTGGTTACTACTACTGTGGTTCCTTGATCCTTCTTTTATATTCCTCAAGATATCTAAACTGTAGTCACAATGACTCATAGTTAGTTATTATTGCTCATCTCATATACCATATAATCTTCTTGTATTCCAATCTGGTGGCTTGTAAGGAAAGGCTATCTCCTGTGCTGATATCATCATTCTGGGGTCACTGTTATATCTTCCTCCTAAATAAGGATCTTCTTGAGCATCCTTATTCATTGGTCCAGTCCTAAAAAATTTGCTAATCCCATAACCTCTGGCAAGGGCTTGAAAAGTGGTATTTATGGGCTGGTATCTTCTCTTTGTATTTTGGCATGATGGTGAAGGGTCACTCCCTTCATATAGAGCAAGGGCCTGATTCTGATCTTGACCAATCAGTTGATGGTTCAAACTTCTCTGGCTTCGAAAGTCTCATAGATGAGTAGTTGCTAGTACTGTATCCCTTAGAGAATGATCCAGACAGATAGTCTGCTGGTCATGGGATATGCTGTTATGATTCACAGACTAGAACCTTATGGGCAGTCATTATGTTTTGCTTCTCTTGTATAGGTTCATAGTACTTCTTGAGTCTGTTCCTATATACCATAGTAGGCAGTATAGTCTCTGAGATTTTTCTTAGCCAGAAGGTAGTTCCTTTGATATCTTGCACATAGAAGAGTCCTTCTCATTTGGGCTCCAGTTTTCGTGACCATGAGGCTTCTACCATATTTTGATACAGTAGGACCTTTTCTCTGATTCAGATGGATTCTAGGGTCTTGTAATTCTTTTCTACATTCTTCCTGATTTGGTGTAGTCTCCGGATTTCTGCATTGACCCATCTCTAAGTTAGGTCTAGATTTGTGGCTGAGGTTCTATCAGAATCTTCTTCTCTAAAGAGCAGTTCCCTTGGGGTAAAGTGTGTGCTCTGTGACTGTATGTCTCATAGGACAGAGAGGGCAGTTGGGAGATGATTATCCTAATTCTCATATGTCTCTGAGATTTTTGCCAGGATGTTCTTAAGGGTCTTGTTGGTTCTCTCTATCTGTCTATTTCCTTGAGGGTGGTATGCAGTGGTCTTGATGTGCTGGATCTTGTATTTCTGATATATTATCTCATAGAATCTATTGACAAATTCTGTACCACAGTCTGTTGTGATTTGCTTTGGTGTCTTGTAGCAGCAGATGATTTCTCAGTGCAGGAAGTTGGCTATAGAGAGGGTATTGACTTCTTGTAATACTCCTGCTTCTATCCATTTGGTAAAGAGGTCTACAATAACTATAATATAGCGGTTTCCTGATAGTTTTACTGATAGTGGTCCAATGATATCCATTGTGATGTAGTGGAAGGAGATAGGCTTAATTCTTGATGACCCAGATACCTGGTCTTGTTGATCTTGTTTCTGTTTTTGGCACTTGTCACACCCTTTGACAAATTGGTGCAGGTCTTCTTCCATCTTGGGCCACCACATGGTTCTTCTTGCCTTATTGTATGTATTGATTCCTTCTAGGTGTCCTTGCTTGTATACTTCTTTCATTACTTGATACCTCTTGTATTCGAGTATTACTAGCTTTCCTTCTTTTCTGAGTATAGTGTTGTCTAGTTCAAACTGTTTCTAAGTCTGGTTGATGATGGTGATTGTCCAGGGTTTGAGGTGGTTGGGTATCTTCTGCTGCCCAAGATAGCTGATTAATCCATAGTATAACTCTTTATTCATGTTGAATAGTCTTGATAGAGATGTTTTGGGGTATCCTTGAGAGTGCATCAGCATTGGTATTGGTTCTTTCTGAGCAGTGCTTGACAGTACAGTCATACTCTTGCAGCCTGTAGATCTATCTGGTATATATTCCTTTGGGGTTCAGAGTGTGGAACAGCCAGGCAAGGGTGGAATAGTCTGTTTAAATAGTGAAGTGTTTTCCAGCTAAATAGTAGTAGAACTTGTCTACTGCCCAAACTACTGCTAAGTATTCAAGCTTGTATGACTCATAGTTCTGTTCTGCTCTGCGGGTACCTTGGCTTGCATAGGAGATGATATATTCATATCCATCTTTCTTCTGAACTAGACTGCTCCAAGTCCTATAGTACTTGCATCTGTCTGCAGGATGAATTCTAGGTTCCAATCTGGTCTTCTGAGGATAGGTGCTTGGGTCAATCTGGTCTTGAGTTCATTGAAGGTTTCTTGGCACTCCTTGGTCCATTCAAATTTGGTTTCCTTCTTCAGTAGCTCATAGATAGGTGCTTCAATATTAGAGTATCCTTTGATGAATCTTCTGTAGTAGCTGGCCAGTCCAAGGAAGGCATGGACTTCTGTAGTTGTTCTGGGTCTTGGGTAGACTGCAACAGCCTCAATCTTCATGGGGTCTGTGTGGATTCCAGTCTGATTGATGAAGTGTCCTAGGTAGGCGATTTCTTGAGCTGTAAACTTGCATTTCTTGGGCTTGATGTAAAGGCCATGCTCCTTGAGCTTCTTGAGGGCTAGCTGTATGTAATTGACATATTCCCATGTAGTGTTGCTGAAGATGATCACATCATCAACATAGACAAAGAGCCATTTTTCAATCTCATTGCTGAAGACTCTGTTTATCATTCACTGAAAGCTTACTGGGGCATTGCACATTCCAAATGGCATTTGCAGATAGATATAGGTGGCATTAGGTGTGATGAAGGCTGATTTCTCACTAGCATCTTGAGTGAGACCAATCTGATGGAAGCCTGAGAACAGATCCAAGGTGGTGTAGTATTTGGCTTCGCTTCTGAGAATAGTAAGGATTTCTTGAATATTTGGCAGAGATTGCCTATTCTTCTTTATGGTATTGAGCTTCCTGTAGTCAATACAGAGTCTTGGCACAAACTCTCCAGGCTTACTTCCTTTCTTTGGGGCAAGGACAATGAGTGAAGCCCCGAGACTGATAGCTTGCTTAATGATTCCAGCTTCTTCCATTTCCTTGAGTTCTGCTCACAGCCATTCTCTGTAGGCAGGTGGTATGGGTCTGGCTTTCTGGTAGATGGGCTTGGTATCACCAGTGTCAACTTCATGATAGTACTTGGGTTTTTGATTATGGATATCCCTGAAGTCTGTAGCAAGTACTCCTTCATTCTGGTGCAGAATCTTAAGAAGTTGTTCTTCTAGGGGAAAGTTTTCTCCAATGGTATATATGTGCTTGTTCTGGTCCTTGTCTTTCTTGTGCTCAAGTTCGGTAATCTTGGTGGCAGCATAGGCTTCTCTTCCAGTAGATCCAAAGCCTTGTTCTCCTCTTTTAGTCTTGATGAGTTCAATGGCTTCTATGATCTTGGGCTTCTTGATTTCATAGATCAGCATCTGGTCAATTCTGTCATGCTTCTTGACTTTGAATGGAGTGGTGGGGTTGTGATTCCTGACTATGAGGAAGATCTCGCCAGTATAATCAGGATCAATTACTTC
The DNA here is from genome assembly GCA_003990745.1 of Jimgerdemannia flammicorona. Lineage (NCBI taxonomy): Eukaryota > Fungi > Mucoromycota > Endogonomycetes > Endogonales > Endogonaceae > Jimgerdemannia > Jimgerdemannia flammicorona. Next base: position 2,753 of record RBNI01004410.1, on the reverse strand, counting down.
TCCTTTAACTGAGATTTCACTTTTGGCCAGACTGCTCCTGGTCTTGATAATTCTGGCATAGTTCTCTGGCAGCTTGACTCCAATTCTAGTGCCAAGTAAGGTGGTGATCTGTGGTTCAAGAGTAGTATCTTGAATGCTGGTAAGGTCCATTCCTATAGCTCCTTTAGTCTTATATTCTGGGATCTTGACTTCAGGGTGAAACTTCTTGACCTTGAGGGTGATGTCTGATTCTTGTTCCTCCTCATTGTCACTGTCAGCTTGAAGCTCTGGGGGCTGGTCATCTTCTTTGGCTTTCCTTTTTGCTTCAGCAACTTCTTGCTCATATTTCTGTTGACAGATTTTTCTGACTTCACTGATATAGGACTAGCAGTCATTCAGGTGTTCAGAGCAGTACATCCTAATACCATGGGGGCATCTTCCTTGAGGGGCATAGCCATTGATGATCTTGTTGTACCACTGCTTATCTGTGAGCTTAGGTGTCTTGTTCTTGTTCTTATTCACCAAGTGCATGAAGATCTCTGTGTTCTCTTCATCTCCTTCCTCCATATTAGGTAAGACTCCTTTGTGAACATTAATAGAGACTCATACCTTTCTTCCTCTATAGTTGATCTGCATCTTCTGGGCATTGAGATCAATGATGGCCTTGGCCTTGTGAAGCCATTGGTTGCCAATGAGGATATCATAGTTGGTGGTACTTGTAACAATCACGTCTACTGGGATGGTAGCTCCTCCTATCTTGATGGGGACTTCTCAGATTTTGCCAAGGGGGGTAGCTCATGTACCATCTGCTGTAACATAGACCATCTTGGTGGACTCTTCAATGTCCCAGCCCAGACAGTTAATTGCCTTCTTGCTCATGAGGCATCCTCCAGCACTGGTATCAATAATGGCATCAAAGATATAGTCTTTGATCTAACATGGGGTATAGGCTGATGTCTTGTGCTGGTCTTCAGATTCTTTACCTGAGTTTTTAGATTCTTCCTGTACATTGTGAGCTTCTACAATCTTGTAGTCTTGATTCTTGGTGATAGTTGCAAGTCCTACTCTCAACTGCTATCAGAAGACAGGAACTTTGGCTAGTTGTCCAAAAGTAGCATTGACCTTCTGTTTCTTGAGGTCCTTGTAGATATCATACTAGTGAATCTTGGTCTTGTGTAGCTTCTATTCCTTCTTGCTTTTGCTTTCTCCTGAGACTGGAGTGGTGCCTTCAATGATTTGGCAAGTAGCTTCATCTAACTCCATATCTTGATCAATCTCCTCAGGTTGAGTCTTGCTTTGAATAGTGACAGCTGGGGTCTTCTTTGATCTTCCAACTGGCTTGCTGTTGCTCTTCTTATCATAGGGCTTGGACTAGGTTCTGGTACCTTCAGTAGTAGAGTAGAATTCAAGCTCCTCGTAGTATTCTTCATCATCAGTATCATCAATCTCCTCAATAACTACTGCATTAGTTTGTTCTCTGGTTCTGCTAGCATTGCTTGGTTGGGCTTTACATCTTGTTTTGGTTATGCAATTCTTTGCATAGTGGCCTTCTTCTCCACATCTGAAGTGTATGATATTGCATTTTTCTGTAGCAGCTACAAATCTCTGCACTGGTCTCCTGTTGGCACTTCAGATATCTCTAACAACATCACCAAGATGAGCAGTCATTTCAGCAAACTGCTTGGCAAGTTCTTCCACTGGGTCAGCTTTGGCTATCTTGGGGGTAGATAGGGATAGTTGTCTATTTATAACTGTAGCAGATATAATACTAGTTGGCTTTGATGACTCCATCTTGATGCTAGTTATTTTCTCCATTGAGTGTTTGGCAGGGTGTCTGACAGTCCAATATCTCTGTATAAAGATCACTTTCTGATCAAGGGTTAGTGCAGCTGGGGTATACTGGATTGCTAGGGCAATTTCAGGGTAAACTCCTTTGAGGAAGGTTGAATCTGCTATTTGTTCCTTGAGGGCATCATCATAGCCAGCCAAGACAATCTGGTAGTAGATTCAGGTATAGAATGAGTTGGGATCTTCACTAAGTCCCTGGTAGATAGTATTGAGTTGATCCTTGAGAGCTTGCTTGATCTCTTTGGTATAGTATGTTGTTCTGAGAAAAGCCTTCATGTTGGCAAGTTTGGCTGTACCATTATCTGCAATAGTGGCTACATTGAACTTGTCTCTGACAGGTCCTCTGAGGCTGACTGGTAGAAGGGCCAATTGTACATCCATACCAAGGACTCGTATGGTGGCAAATTGTTCAAAGTCTTCAATAAAGGTCAGGATTGAATCTTCAGTAGTATATCCATAGAATATGGGAGGGCACATTTCTATCTTGTCTTGAATTCTTGTAGGGGTGACTCTTGTAGTCAGGGTAGTTGTTGTGGGGGTTGTTCATTTTGCAGCTTGAAAGTGAGGGATTCATCTTGAATCATCAGCCAATGGGCACCAAGTTGTCATATAATGATCACTGAGTCCTTCAAATATGCCAGATTCTCTTCAAGGTATATCTCTTAGACTAACTCAAGTTTGTTATAAGCAAGTTCTTATTGGAGTGCCTTCCTAAGGTCTTATAGTCCTCAAACTTCTTATCTTTAAACTGTCTTATTATCTCTTAGATTGCTTGTAAGAGATTATGTGTAAGTGAACCAGAACTGAATTGACTGACTTTATTTCAGAGGAAATAAGAGGGGTATTTATACAAAATATAATTCAATGGTTGCTAAGATATAAAGCTAAATATAAATTCCAATAACTAAAATAAAATACCAGGACAG
>RBNI01004409.1:0-14101 GCA_003990745.1 Jimgerdemannia flammicorona | reverse complement strand
AAAAAAAAAAAAAAAAAAAATTCTCCCTTGAGCATCTTAAAATGCCTCGGTGAGCCGTAAATGCATGATTGAAGGCCTATCAGGAAGAATTATCGTTATGCCGTTCAGAGGTTCAGTAATTTCGAGTCCGAAAAGACGCTCTCCTCACCCCCTATAAATAATATTTAAAACAAGGACTCATCCCTCTTTATCTCCAGAGATAGATCTGCTCGTTTGTGTAGCGTGGCCTCCCCAACATTGCCGAAAGCAGTCAGGTTAATTAGGGCCGCAGTAAAAGGAGAGGCGAAGTTTATTAATAATACCTTTTATGGCCTATCTGGATTAGAAAAAAATTCATCTCAACTAACACAATAACACTAGCACGAACACACCCTTATCAAACATGCGGCTATCTTTGTCAAAGTACAACAAGCGTGACAACCAGGGCGAAAGCAGAACCTACGTTAGAGTATCCGTTGGAGTTGGTGATGTCCAGCGCGAAAAAGGGTCGATCCATATCGACGTCTTTACCAAAAAGCCATTGCAGAAGCATCTCCGAAACTATGGCAAGATACCATTTAGGGCCCTCTTCTCGACAGATGAATCCAGTCTCGCCCGGCAGCGGCTGAAGGAAATATCATCGTCTCAAGGTCGAGTACTGCTCGAGCTCAACGGTGACCATGACCTCGATATCATCCCCTGGGAATACACGTGGACTGGAGAGGCGCATCTGGTCCATCAATGCATGTTTGCACGAGTGCACCAACAGAAGATGCTTCAACTGCCGAAACTTCCTTGTCGCCGTCGTACCAGATCCTGTCATCCTGCCAGGTCATCTCGAAGCGAACCTGCCGGATTTACATTTGAGCGATCAATTTCCGAACTTCATCAACAGCCAAAAAAGTAATATTGGAGCGCCAACCGTCGACCAAATGGAATCGTTGCCAATGAACAAACCCGAGATGGCCATAGCGCTTCATTTTATGGGTCACTGCGTTTCGAAGAACGATGCAAGGGCTCTTATCTTTGAACATAATGAGACCGGAGAGCACGAATTTGTTGATGTATTGCGCCCGTCAGCGTACCCAAACATATGGCTTGTGTTCCTGTCGGCCTGCGACACTCGCGACATCGCCCGAGTCTTGTTCGAACATGGTGTTCCGTACACCATTGGCTCGTACTGCTCCTTACCAGACGACCTCGCCCATGAGTTTGAGTCCAAGTTCTACCAACTCCTCGCTGGCGGCTACACATTCGAAATGGCGATGTGGAGGGCGCGTGTGTATTTGCAGGACCGCGACGACGTCCGGCAACGCGACTATTTTCCTGGTGCTACTCGTCCACGTTTCAGGAAGACGACAGCACATTCAAGTGCGAAGATGGCAAGCCACGGTTGAACTCCACATGCCTCCCAACAACTTTGAAGTCATCCCAACCACGTCAACTTTCCGTGGACGCAAGAAGGAGCTTGTCTCATTGAACTCTGTTTTACGTCGTATGAGACACAGTCTTGTTTCGTGTACGCAATTGAGGGTATCGGCGGGCAGGGCAAGACAGCGTTTGCCATGGAAGCAGTGAGACGTGCGTCACATCTCTTCCCCGGGGGGATCTTCGTTTGGCGTTTCGATCGTATGTGTCGGCCATGGAATATCTTTCGCGTCTTGTTGAGGTCGTATTCCCGGATGAGGTTCAATCACGATTGAAGATTCGGAGTGGCGGTGGCGACGACGTTCAGCGCTTGAGATCAGCCATCAGGCTATCCGACGTGTTTATTGCTCCTCGATCATGCCGATACCTTGAAGCGCGCAGAAGTGATGCTGCGGCGCTGGGAGAATGACTTCGAGAAATCCCACCAATATCGGATAGCACAGTCAAAATTCTTGCAACATCCTGTGAGGCTCTAGGGTGGACGGGGGAGATCACGATGCATTTCTATGGTTTAATTGATTTGGATAGTGACAGTGGCATCGAGTTGTTCACTCAAAATCTTGACGCTAAAGTAAGACAGAGGATGGAGAAAGAGACAAATTCAACGCAGTTGCTACAGGACCTTGTCAGACTCGTAGATGGACATCCACTGTGTTTTGAATCCCTTGGTCATGCGGCCGGCTTGCCACAATATCGCAATACATCTCTTGAGCAACTCGTTCATGAACACTGCTAGCGGATGGCTCACATGGAAGTGGAAACCTCGAAACCCGTTTCCGACCAACGATCGACACGCTTCCAACAAAGCAGTGTCAGTTACTATGTATGTGTTCACTCTTCACCGGACCAATCACAGAAGGGAATCGCATTCATCCGTCATTTTGTGTATGTCGAAGCATCTGCAGAAGGGATCGATTCTAGTAGTGAGGATTTTGCGGAGAACCTACAACAATTATGCGATCGTGAATTATTGTCTAAGAAAAATGAAGAATACATGATTCACGTCGCTCTTAGGGAGGGTGAGACTATATAATTCTTTGTTGAAATTCCAACTGCGTTTGCCGATCCCTGGCCTACGCGATGATGCATTTGTAATTGGTGTTGTTAGACCATCTGCACATGGTGAGCAATATAGAAACGAGTTAATTTGCTTCTCTTCTGTGCACTTGCTCTAACGCTATCTTTATTACAGGAAATCCATGGTATTAGAGTGCAGCTCCGCAAAATTCATGCCAACACTCGTAGTAAATTAAATACCAGGACTTTTGGCATAGAATACTACTTCATTGAAAATGCGGCCCTTCGAATCTTAAATATTCCTGGCATCAATTAACACCGACTGGCAAAGACCTCCGTATCATTCCGTCGCTTGGTGGTGTTCATATACAAAACATTCGAAAGCAGCCATGACAGTTTTCCTCAGTTTTGCGGAGAGCAGATTGTACCAATTGTGCAAGAAAAACAAATACCTTTCATTCTTTGTTTGAAACATGCTGACACCCGGGATCGCAAAATTCTCTTCAAGAACTGCTTCAGTTCTGATGCGAAAAGCTGCGGAAACTTTGCGAGCTAGTCTGGAAAACACACACTGGATAGTTAGGATAGAACCTTCATCTGGTAAGTTGGATTCTCATACCACTATACCAACAATGACTATTGAAGACACTGCCCATTTTATACTACTATCTTTATCCAAATGCTTACCCAACATGTGAATCCTGATAGCATGGTTCAAGCAAGAGATGGAGCATGTGTGAGCTTGGAAACTTCGTTAGGTGAGAAACGTTTTCGATTTGTGTAACAAAGTGAACGGAAGCGATTAGTAGGAATCACTGATAACTGTTTCAACCGACCAACAGTTTCAAGTGACAACATCGACCTTCGAGAACAAAACAGTGAAAATGACTTACCAGAAGCACCACGACAATGTCTATATGGACGGACCTTTTGTTGGGCGTGCAAACGATCTCGAAAAGGTAAGCTACTTAAAGGCCCTAATCATTATATCACTATCAAAGGGTTCGGCGGGATCGGCAAAACATCATTGGCGCTTCAAACATTCAAAAACTTCAACCCTAGCACTGCGCTTGCGCTCTCTCTCATTGGAACACCAAGATCAAGTCAAGTGATCACGAAAATCGCAGAATTTCTCACTATTGATACCAAAAACTTAAGTGATCAGGAGCAGCAATCTAAAGTGCTTCAGAAGTTGGCAAGCGAAGAGGCCATTTTGCTTTTTCTCTACAACATGGAAGACGTCAAACAAGCGATGAAAAGAGGAGACTCGGAGACGAAATAGGAGGCAAAGACTTTTCAAAAGATTGCCCGAGAACATCAAAATTCTTGCAACATAGCGAAGGGTTGTTTGATCTGGCTGGCTTGACACCACACGGTAGCATGCTGCTCTTTAGACAGTGGATCCCTCGGCGTTCGAAAATGGAAAATATAGACGACAAAAGTGGAAAGGAGCTTAGTCGTGTAGTTGATGGTCATCCATTGTCGCTCCGTCTTCTTGGCGATGTGTTTGACAATTGCAAGGAATCTATTGAAAAATTCACCAACAACTTTCGTGATCGGCCTCCGAATGCCGTGAATAAAGAATCAATTGATGAACGCCACGAATCGATAAAAAGTTCAGTTTTGATTATTTAGATGCTGCCCTTGGGAAGCTACTCTGTCAGTTGAAGGCATGGAGGATTCCATTTACATCAACGCTAGTGATGAGGGCTCTGTATCATGACAATAAATCATCGGCATCGTCTGTGGCGGACAATATACACAAACTTTGGCAAACACAGCTGGCTGAATCAGCGTATATACGAGAACGATTCAATGCTCGGTGACTGGTGACCCAGAATTATTGAGAAAGACACCGAATTTTATAGCCTGTATCCTCGACTACACGACCTCCTCAACGATCAATTTGGTAACGTTGAGGTTGCCATGCCTAATGATGCAGAGATTCAATTCTACACGGCACTTTGTTACGGAGTAGGATTTGGTGTTGTGATTGATCTAGCAAAGCAAATTGAGTGGTGCACTATGGCTACGACGAACGGATTATTTGGAGGCGCAGTTAACTCTTGCTGCATGTTACGGTCAGGGAGGATGTGGGGTTGGAAGTACGAGAAGAAGACATTAGACTGGTACTTGAAGGCTGCAGAGGCAGGTAGCAAAGAAGCACAAGACATGATTATACGGTGTTACCGGTATGGCATTGGTGTTAACGAGGACGAGGACAGAGAGATTTATTGGGAAAAAACGAGCTAAAGAAAACAAGACTGCTCCCCTGTCGATCAAGTTCGACGCGCAGCAGAAAGTGGTAGAAAGTGGTTATGTGACGTTGGTCAGATCACTGATGGAGCAAACGTCAATGTGAGGGACAGACACGTCGAACGCCATTGCACGTGACTGCAGAGAATGGGCGCATTGAGTTATCCGAGTTACTCGTATTCGACTTTGGTGCAGACGCAAACGCAAAAACGAGAAAAAATACAATTCGCCACCTTGCCGCAGCGAACGGACACCTCGAGGTTTGTCGTTGTTTGTGCAGAGTTTGGTGCAGACCCCAATACCAAAAACGATGATGAATATACGCTTCTGCACTATGCCGCGCAAGACGGCACGTCGAACCTGAGGTTGCTCGTGGCCGAGTTTGGTGCGGACGTCAAAGTCAAGAATGACGACGGATGTACGCCTCTGCACCATGCCGGGAGAACGGGCACGTCGAGGCCGTGAGGTTGCTCGTGGCCGAGTTTGGTGCGGACGTCAAAGTCAAGGATGACGATGGATGTATATACGCCTCTGCACCATGCCGCGGAGAACGGACACATCGAGGCTGTGAGATTGCTCGTGGCTGAGTTTGGGGCAGACACCGACGACAAGGAAAACGATGGATTGACACCATTGCACTATGCTGTGTTCAATGGGCACGTCGAGGTCGTGGCCGAGTTCGGGGCCGACTCCAACGCCAAGATATACAATGGACGGACATTGATTCATCTCTCTGCGGAGAACGGGCATGTCGAGACCATGAGGTTGCTCGTGGCCGAGTTCGGGACGGACACCAACGTCAAAGGAAATCATGAAAGTACGCCATTTCACCTCGCTGCGTTGAATGGGCACGTCGAGGCCATGAGGTTACTCGCGGCCGAGTTCGGGGCGATGCTAACGCTACGAACAACTATGGAACGATGCCGCTTCATCTCGCTGCGTTAAACGGGCACGCCGCAGTCGTAGCCGGGTTCGAACGTCACCGTTCCGCGGAACGAGTACATTTTTGATCTCTGAACACTACAAAAGCCAGGGAAAGTATTACAAGACAGAGCTGCTGTACAAAGAGATCTGGTTGTGCTTCACTGTAACTAGAATGAGTATGATGAGGTTGAGCATGAGTACTGATAATCTATTGGAATCAGGGTATAAAAGAAAATTAAAATATTCTAACTGAGCTCTGGAAGTAGATTTGAAGGAAGTCAAATAATTATTAAAATTTAAAATAATATAGTATTCCTAACCAGGGGCTTCCAGAAAAGTCACACTAATAACTATTTTCATTCCTTAAAAGACGCCAGATACAATACCATTTGAAAGTCATGTTCACACGGTCCTCTGTATGGCCCCTAAACCTGGCGACTGACATCGCAAGCAGTGTTCCGCAAAAACCTGGTTAAAGCCGGATCGTCTGGCCGAAATGGACCAAGCGCAGAGAGCACTTTGCCTGCAGTCATCGAGCATCGGCATAGACGGTAGACGTACACGAGTGAGTCGAATGCGAGCTTGATGCCAACCTTGAAAACGGCGTTGCCAGGATGCCGCGGGTGCAGTTCTATGCTGGCTCATTCCAGTGCCATTGGTGGAGTTAGAATTGAGAATGAATTGCGAAAGGACGCGTCTGTTTTTATGGAAAACGCACTGAAGCTCGACGCTCCTCTGAAAAATGGAACGGCGCGGTTGAAGCTTTGACCCCGAGCATGGGAACCTGATTACTTAATATGGTATATTTCGGCGACAACCAAAGTCGATCCTTCGCTCCACATTGCCGGATTGTACCAGACACAGGTCTATCGCGATAACGCCTCGCGTCTCCGGCATACTCAAGAGTTGATGACATAGGGTGTATTAAACACGACCCGCGTGCAATGTGAGCCCGACGAACAAAATAAAAATATATCCTCGATTGGCACATGTATGCTATCATACGTCGTCCCCACAACCTCAAGATACGTGACATTCTCGCTCGAATGTCTAGCAATCGATCCATGAGCCTAGCCCCCAGCGCACAGGATATTCCAGTTCAATGACCACCGCAACGTCATGGTCGTTCAGTGCATGCCCCATGAAACACGGTAACTTCTTTGGTGCCATTTTCGGAAAGAAGCGGAGGTCCAGCCATCACTCTTGTTTACATGAGACCTGTCTTGTGCATGTTATAGAAGTCAGATATAATGATTTTCAAATAATGCTAAATTTCGTTTTTCTATAGCGAGGGTATGTTGAAAGAATAAAATATGACAAAAGAGGAAATAGGGCACATTGCTCATGAACATCTGCCACCAGCTCTTTCTTGCTCCTTCACTCAGGATGCCTCCACATCGCGGCGCCCGCATGAAGCCCTCGGACAAACCCAGCGTCACTCAAAGCTGAAATATCACCCTTCACACCATCAACGTGCGATCGCAGCAGCAACGATCTCAACTCCGGACAGCTCCTGATCACGACACCCAGGAACGCCGAAGTGATGTACCAACAGTTGGACATGTCGAGGTGCCGGAGCTCAGGCCAGGGCAACTTCCCGAAATCGGCATACGGCGGAACGAGGGTGAATTTAGAGTCCGCCATGCTGTAGAGGGGCCGTGAAAGGTCTAATATGCGCAGGCGTGGCATCTCAAGCTCAACCAGGAATCCGACGATGGCGTCGAAGGTTCCGTCGGGTTCGAGTGCCATGCTCGGGAGGGCGACATGAACGAGAGTGGAGGCACAACGCGAGAGGAGGATGCGCAGGTTCGGGAAGAGCGCGGGCTCTGATTGGTTTGGATGGTGGTGGCGATTGGTGTGCTGCTGATTGTCAAGCTCCAAGACTTCGAGGTTGGGCGGCGGGAAGCGTGCGAGTCGGGCAAGGGTCGGGGCGAGTTGGACGCGGTCGCCCCAGGCATTTTGGCTACGGATGCAGAGGTTGCGCAGGTTGCGCCAGCTGGCGATGGTGTCGGCAAGCGCTATGGGTCGCGGAGGATGGTCGTCAAAGCATTCCAAACGGGCGGTGCGGATTTTGGAGCAGGTGCCGAGAATTTGGAGGAGAGGGCGGGGGAGGCGGGAGTCGGTGAAGTGGATATGCTGGAGGTTGCGGCGGAGGTTGTGGATGAGGGCGAATATTGGATGGGCGAAGGAGGGGAACACGTGGGCCATGAGGTTACGGGGTCGACTCATACTTGGGTCCAAACAAGATATGTGCAGGGTGGTGATACTGGTCAGGTTCGGGCGGATCTGCGACACGAATCGGCGCGCGTTTGCTAATTCGGTTCGGTCTGAGTATATATAAGACGCTGTGAGCATCATCGATTTCGTGTGAGGTCGTAGTGCACTGAATAATCGTCCGAGTATTTCCACGCGTTCGTGGTCGAACTCTGGCGTGACGAGTGGGCGTAGGTGGAAATCTACGCGCTCGATAAAAGATCCATGGTCAAGTCCGTATCGCCGCGACTCGGTCATGAGGGTGGCAAGACGTTCGAGTTCAGGATTCGTGTACGACAAAATTTGGCAGTTGACGTACGGCTTGTTGTCTTCGAGGAAAGGGAGGGCGCATTGATACCATTGACGGCACACTAGGCTGCATGAGAGAAGATCGAAGCTGTGGGAAGTATTGTAGTCTTGATCGACGTGGGCCAAGATGCGGAGTATGAGCTCGGGAGCGAGTCGAGGCATGGTGGAGAGTGAGCAAAAGGAGTTTGAGACTATTAGGTTTAATTGGTTTCCTTATAGGAGTCTGTTAAACCGCAGCGTGGCGCATGTAAGCGGCTGCGACTCCAAAAGCAATTACGCACTGTTGATTACAGGAGCATCATAAGACACTTCCTTCCAATTATATCCAACTTTATCAACGGAGCCACCAAAACGTCCTTCCAAAGCGCCGAGCTCGCTGAGCGTGTGATGGGGATAAAAGGGGGAAGAATAAACGCATTTTGTGGTAAGTGGTCACTTGGAAGGCATTGTTTGTGCCGCAGTCCAAGGGTGCCATCCAACGATTCGCAGAGATAGCGAACCTGTTCCATGAAATGTTATTTTGGCCTGTGACAGATATCTCCGTTGAAATCTCGCTTCCCCCTTTCCACCCGACTATCCTTACGACGATACCGCACTCTCAATCTCATCGCGCCCAAAATCATACGTGAAAACCGTCCGAAAATTCAATACCAACATCAACCGAATGTGGGGTTCGGCGGAGCCGCTCGCGCGACTTTGAGTAACCGGACATGGAGTGGTGAACACGCCTTCGAGAAGGTCAGATGCCTTGCTCTGGCCTGAGGGGCGAAGTGTGGCGTTCGATGAAATTTGTTTAATCAGGCAGATATAGAATGTGGGATGATTCCCTACAGCCCCCCAAAACGATGTCCTTCCGCTTCACTTTTTCCTCGAACCTCTCGTGAAACAGCAACCTCATCGGCTTGCCGATAAGAACTCGTCGATTTTGCCAATTGCTTCCAGGACATGGAATCAAATACATGGCAAGAGACGAATACCATAGCTGAGCAGCCTATTGTACGGCCTGACTATTTGGGCGTATGGCATATTTTTGTTATTAACCCTTTTGAGACATGAACTGGTCAACAGTACGAGAGATTTATGGGCTATAACGTTCCCCGAAAGAGCTCGAGAATTTCAAGATCTCTTTTCGTATTTCATCACAGAGACGATATCGTAAACATTATTTTTTCCGCAACCTGATCATTCGTCTCTTCCACCATGGTCCTGTGCTCACCATGCCCTCCCACTCTCGTCCAAAACCGTTTTTCCCAAGTGCACCTGGTCCCACGATGAATTCTCCTTCCACGCCGGCGATTCTTACCACGACTGTGACCAATGTCCTCACAATTTTTCTTTCCGACACCTTATCTTGGTTCCGTAGCTTTCACGCCCATGCCTACCCTGCATCTCAGTGTGCTGATCGAGACTATTGTCAATAGAGGAAGGTTCAAGACGTAAGGGAATGTAAGTTTGCAGGTCACGGCCGGCAGATAGGTGTGTCGGGATGTGTTGGAATCGAGGGGAGGTTGGTATGGACTATGTCAACACAGCATATTGACCACGCTTCGTCGGCATGATTGGTAGGACACGCTAGCCTTGTCTACTTGTGGTGTGCGGTTGTTGGGGTTGATGAGTCATTGGCGTTTAATTCGAATTTCTGATTTTTTCAAAAAAAAATAAAAAAAAATATAAAAAAAAAAATTCCTTTTTTTTTTCTTTTTTTTTTTTTTTTTTTTTTTTTTTTTTTTTTTTTTTTTTTTGGTGTGATCACCCAGCATCGATTCCTACATCTATTCTTATTGCTAATAACCACCCGGGAATTCCCACTCCCCGCGCCCTTTTGTATCGAATTTGTTGTCCTTTCTTCTTTCCAAGTGAGATTTTCATTTACATCACGTAAGCAAAGCGAAAGGGCATGCGCAAAAAACAAACGAATTGGCGGCACGCATGGCGTACGTATTACATAACCTCGCGGGAGGTGGGTGTGGGCGAGCCCGACGGGGTGTCCGAGGCATGGCGGCCGTCCAGTTTCCGCTGCCAACCACGAGCGTATTTTGGTCATTTGGATTTGTCATTCATTTGTTTCATTCTCATTTCCTGCCGTAAGCGACCGCGACATTTAATAAACGCGCCCCATTTGCCGCACAAGCCGCAAAAGGCAAAAAATAGATTAGATCGGGAAGATATGTAGCATAGTATGTTCAGCCACCTCCCCTCAGCTCATTGCGGAGGACGCGAACGACTACGGTTTCCTTGAAGACGAGCCCTCTCGATCCGCTCGGCAGAATAAATCAATAAATCCTGCGCGGCTGCACGGCTCGCGCGATTCATTTTTTCGGCGCCGTGTCGGGGGGGATACCACTCAGCAAAACTGGCGTGCTCGACAAAACAGGAAAAAAAAGTCTGTCATATTGAAGAAGAAACTTGTCCATGATGAATGTTGGGAACACATTACAGCGTTCGTTCGTGTGACAGGGCTCTCGTGCTGCACAGCATCCAGGTAACTGGGCTAAGGGAAAAAAGGGTTGGTATGGCGCGTCCAAAAACCAGTAGAACGGGATAATCAATTCGGCCCCTTGGTTGCGCAAAATGCAAAAAAAAAAAAAAAAAATGAAATTTAGAGATGAAGCAGGCGGAGTCACATGTACGTGAGCGCAAGGAACTGGCCAGTTTGTTCGTCCGGCGAGACAAATTCAAAAAGGCACACTAATGCGCGGTTTCGGTCCGCAAGTTGAGTGGATACGGAGTTGCTCTGTTGTATATCTGGTGATCCGCGATTTTGAGTAAAGTTGGTATTTCTGAATATTTGATTTTCTCGTTGTGCGTATTCACATATTACGAGAAGGTCTCCGTTGCTCGCTAGGCGGTGTAAGGAGGAGAGATGCCGCGATTTTTTTGTTTGTCTACGTCAGTTGTTGAGATGTTCATCCACGCATAACACATATATCCGACCGGTACAACCATTCAATATCACTATCCTCTCATCTTCCTCCACCGATCTCCCTCCACCGATCTTCCTCCACCGATCTCCCTCCACCGATCTCACCGCTGACCTAACTCTAAAATTCGCCCCGCCCCGCATTATCAAACCCACGGAAACCCCCCTAGATACGGCAAGCTCCCGGAGAGGGGGGTTCGCCATGCGACGTGCGGCGATCCCCACGCGCGCATCCGAGGGAAGGTGGGCGTAATCTCCCGATCTTATCTAATCTGTGCCCCTTAAGGGTGAGGTGGAATGCTTGATAAGTGGTACAGACGTACCTGTTTTTGTGGCGTGGCGGGGAGGATTTCGGAGCTTCTAGAGAGGGATGGCTTCGAAATTGTGAAAGGAGAGAAGAGAAAGGATGGTTGTGGAAAACAAATAGATTAAAAAACGGTAATTAGAAACCTTGTGGCGGAGGGATTCGCGCACCTGCGTATACCGTAAATTCCACGATTCCCTGACTAGGAAAAATCGCCTCAAAACGCGACAAACAACCGCGCGCCTCGTAAATTAAAATCCTCCCGGTACACGGCTCACCTGTGACGCCATCGGGCTTTCCCCAGGCCCATTTATTCAAATATAGCCATTTATTTTTTATTTTTTTTCCCCTTATTTCCGCAATTCCGGGTTCTCCCGGACGGACTAGAGGATAAAAAGCATCGGAAGATGGGGCGGAATAAGAGGGATGGGGCGGAACACGGAGGATGAGACGGGCGCACACGATCAATGAATGATGGAGGGTACACGAGATGGTAGGTTCCACGACGGGTCAGCGCGCAGATCGTGGAGGGCCAAAGGTGCTGATCGATCGTCACATTCTACCCTGCTAAGGGTATATACGCATAATGGGAAGGAAGAAAGGCTCATATTTCGCATGCCATGACCACGGCGATGATGGTGAAACACGCACGGCCTGTGAAGTCTCGATGACAAGGCGTGCTCCGCGTACACGTGGCGTCGAGAAAGCCCCGCTTCGCTGATTCCGAGATGCGCCCGGAGGAGGGTGTCGTATCGTGTAGTACGATCGCACCGCCAGGGTATGGTCGCGCTCTATGTGTGAGGCTGGAACTATGTGTGAGGCATGGTATCTTTGTTCATCCATTCAATGGCGCCCCACCCCCGTGGTGCTACACAGACCTTGATCGATCGTAGGACTTTTTCCCACTCCCTCCTTTCTCCTTCTCCGAAGACAATCGGAAGATAATCGCACATTGAATTTTGTTTGTTTGCGAATCCCCCGAAGTATGTAGTCACGAATCTTGACCCCCGTCCGTTCGTGCCAGTTTTTGGCGTCTAGCGGTTGATCTTGACGGGAATTTCGAGCCGCCTTCTCTGGTTGTGTGTGTACGTGTGTGAGTGTCGGCGAACGAATTATCGTTTGATTTGCGTGACGATGCGGGGGGCAAATAGCACATCCTAATAGCACAGCCTCTCACCATTACGATGATCACGATATCGAGTGGGTAAAAAAAAATACGACCGAAATGGATTGGAACGAAGAGGAGATGGGGAAAATGGAGGACTAAGAGTGCGGGGGGAATGGAGGGATAATGTGGGGGGGGTGTCGAACAAGGAACTAGATGCGGGGATGACGTCAGCTCAGGAATCCACAAATCCACAAATGTTGTGTGATGCAAACGCATGGTTGCCTCCCGAAAGCGGTTCCGCACCAAATAACCTCGCACCAGGCCAGACGCCACTTCCAAGGGCCCACGAGCACTTGCCCTTCCGAGTACTCTCCCCACGCCACTGGCAATGGGCCACAAAATAAACCTGCAGGCTACCGCAGCACGGCCGATGCAGGTGGAGCGGGAAGTTTACGTAATGAATTGGTGCTTCAGTGCTTTGAACTACCCTAAATTTTTTTTCCACGCATATTGTATGGTAGCCCTGCTGTCCCCAATGTTGCACAAGCCGAGCACGCTGGCTGTAAAGTGCCGCGAAAGGAAACACGTCATCTCGAAAACGTGTGGGCGCGCGGTAGCACAGGGTTGATGGAGGACAACAAGTACATTTCGTATATACAGATATGTAATGTGCCATGGTGTGCGACACACGCCTGAGAGAAATGGGATGGGTTTGGGTGGAAAGCGGGTTGCAAGGAGATAAGGTAAGGAGAGATGGCGGGAAAAAAAATTATGCTAATCCGGATAATGTGATCGGGTGTTGCTAGTAGATTTGGAACGTGGCCATTATATATGGATGTATGTACTTATATAAGTATGTGCATGCGCGTGGGGGGGAGGGGGGGGAGATGAGCTTAGATTGGAGACAAACAGGATTGCGGCCGAAGGGGAAAGGCGGAGGCGGGGTATGGGGGATCTAGGCCACGGTGGATCGTAGCGATGGTGGCGTCATCGTTTTAAAATTTTTTAGTGAAGGGGGTGTGTGGTCAGGTCGTGTGCGTGTCCATGTGTACATATCTGTTGTGGCACGGGCACAAACATTCAGTCCGGGGGGGGGGGGGAATGAAAAGTCAGGTGGTTTGAGTTCGCGCGTCCCGGACGGCGAGCGGGACCTGGATTCGTCCCGGTGGACCGTGGGAGGGTATGATGTCTAGTTTTGGCGATCGGCGTGAGACTTGGTGTTAGACTTTGACGGGGGGAGGTCTGCAAGGGACCGACGATCTCTTTGTGCGGGGTATTTACGGAGGTTGTCTGGGGAGGTGGGGAAGGGAGAAAGAGGGAACGGTTACCCACTCACCCACAAGAAGGTTGCCTTCCCTTTCGCGACGAGATGCCATCCATTTTGATGATTACGCCAACTAAATGGAAACAGTTATGGGTGCGTGCTGTGGGAAGCCCTATTTGGAACTGGGCGGCGCGGCGAGTTGATCATTCATTCGAGTTGGAGGTTAATAATTATTTATAATTCACGAGGGGGACCTGCATGGTTCCATGTGGAGAGAGCGTGCTTGACATGGCACATACACATTCCTCGGGTGGGTATGGATGTGGGTGGATGGGGGGG
>RBNI01004408.1:0-14104 GCA_003990745.1 Jimgerdemannia flammicorona | reverse complement strand
AAAAAAAAAAAAAAAAAAAAAAAAAAAATAGTATGAATGAATCAGACTATCAAGAAAGGACTTACTAGAGTCAATCCTACTAACTGAGACCTCTGCTTATAACTATATCATACTGCCCTCAGACTAATAGTATAATAGAAAAAATGAACCTGACCATCAAGAAAGAACTTGCCTAAGTCAACCCTATCAACTGGGACCTCTGTCTATCTGAGATTCTATGGGAAATTTGGAACACCCCTGTTGCCTTCATCAAATAGAAGCCCTTTCAAATGATGTTTGCTAAGAAAACCAGAACTGCTAATTATGAAAACCTCAGAGACCTCCTTAAGAAGGCAGAATAGTTATATAATCAAGCTCAAGTTCAGATTATCAAGGCCCAAGAAAGACAAAAGAAGTACTATAATTAGAAGCAGAAGGATCAGAAGATCAAGTTTAGAGATCAGATATTAGTTTGGAGAAGTATTATTGAAATGAACTTTGCTGCCAAACTGGAGCCCAAATGGGAAGGACTCTATCTTATATACAATATCAGAGGAACTATTTAAGAAGCATGGATGGACAAATTCTGAGAACACTAGTACATATCAATTATCTCAAGATATATCTTTTCCCACACCATAAATCAGAGATTTGATAACCACCTCCAGACCCTTATTCTCAGTTTCTTCCAAGCTCTATCAGTTCTCTTGCCACAGTTCCAAGAACCCAATGGAACATATCTTTAAAGAATCTGGGTTCATCAAGAAAACCATACCCTTATTAAGAGAATACTCCAGATATACCAGCTGTAGGCCTACTATGCAATTAGAGAACAGTTGCAGAATCTTCCCCTCCCAGACCTGGCCTATGTCTGCAATACTACTGGCCTGAACTGAAGGAATACCACTGCTGCAGAAAGACTATACACAATCTACAAATGGAACCCTTCAGCTTTAATTTAGATCCAGTTCTCCCTAAATGATGTCCAAAGGATGATTCTATCTACCTATCTTAGTATTATCTACCAAGTTGAGACCCTATTCCCTGAGAAAGAAGAACCTTTAGAATAGAGTGACTATCTCACAGATAATAAAGATGATGGAACAGGTATAGATGCAGAAGCTGCTTATACTTATTGGGATGATGACTGAAGAATAGTCTGAGGCAGACTATCCTTCAGTAGGGGCTGATGTGATGAGCAAATAGTATAATATAGTCAGATGATATGAACTCCCAGCATAGTATATGTAGTTATTCATACCTGCCAAACTTATAATTAGCCAGGATATCAAATTAGGGTTATTTATCTATATCCTGAGGATACACCTGTATCTGGTATATACACTTATATCCTGCAGACACACTTATGTCCTGTGGATACACTCATGTCCTGCAGACACACTCATGTCCTATAGACATATCCAAACATTACCAGAAATAGTAAATCTATAATTATCCTGATTATAACTAGATAGCAACCATAATGTATAAAATACTCTAGAGATAAGAGTGAATAAACCTCAGTCCAAAAAGTCAAAGAAAAGCAGTAAGCTTCCTTTTCTCCACTCCAGTCCACTTTCTGATCCAAAGAAGAGTTTGTTACATTTTTGGTTCACTTGCTAGATAGGCCTGAAGAATCCAAGAAATCTGCAAAGTTTGAGTGAAGAACTTTACTGCCATTTGAGTAATCTGCTGCTTAAGAAAAAGCCACCATTTTCAAGAAGAAGTCTGCCTTTTGTCACCAAGTCAGTCTGTTGATACAACTTTACAGTAAAGCTAGTCTATTGATGTAACTTTGTGCAAATGAAGCCAGTCTTGACATAATTTTGCCAAGAGAAGAGAATCCAAGTTATTATTCAAGAAGTCTGTCTATTCAGGAGAATCTGTATCATTCACCATTTTCAAGTTATTCATGATTTCCAGAGAGCCTGCCATCCTTGTCACTAAGCTAGTCTATTTAATGCAACTTTACAGTAGAGCCAGTCTATAATATAACCCCATACAAATGAAGCCAGTCTTGATTTAATGTGTCAAGAATCTGCCATCCGAGCTACCTGAGTTATCAAGTTATCCAATATTCCCAGAAGAACTGATTCTGGAAGAATCTGCATCATCTGAGTTATCTGTGCCATCTAAGTTATTTTTCAGAAGTATGCCAATTCAGGACGAATCTGTGACATCTGAGTTATCTGAGTTATTCATGCCATCCAAGTTGTTCTTCCATTCCCAGTGAGCCTGATTTAGAAGAATCCACACCATTCTCTATTCCCTGTAAGTCCAATTCAGAAGAATCCATTCCAAATTAAGAAGTCTGCATAAAGAAGTCTACCAAGATTGTTATATCAGAAACTGCATACTTTTGGAGATTGCTGCACTATACAAGATCATCATATAGAAATTGTATACTTTTGGAGATCACCACTCAAGAAGGAAACTGCTAAATTACCAGACTGTCATGCATACCATACCATATATACACAAATCACTACTATACCCAGAGAACCATCTCAATAAGAAAATCACTTACAGATATCTAGCTTTGACTATTATATCACTAAACACCAAGTATATTTTGTTACTTTTAACAAAGTAACTGAGGGCTCAAGCCAAACTACATCAACCCTCAACCTTGTAATTTGCCTCTATTGAGCTGGAAACTTTATGCTATATATGTAATATTAACTCCAAATCAATAGTATAACAGAACAAATTAACTAGACCATCAAGAAGGGACTTATTTTAGTTAATTCAATTAATTGGAACCTCTGCTTATCTGAGATCTTATGGAAAATCTGAAATACCTCTGTTATCTCTATTAAATAAAAGCTATTTGAAATATTGTTTACTAAGAAAATTCAAACTGTTAATTATAAGAATCTCAGAGAACTACTGAATAAGACAGAATAATTTTAAATTCAAGTCTGAGTTTAGATAATCAAGGTCTAAGAAAAGTAAAAGAAGTATTATAACTAAAAGTAAAAATATTAAGAGATTAAAGATAGAAATTAAGTTCTTATTTGAGAAGTATAATTAAAACTACTAAACTTTAACTCAAATATGAAGGACCTTATCTCATATACAATACATATTAGAAAAATAGATATCTATATAAGAAGTATAGATAGATATATCCTAAGAACTATAGTTTATATCAATATCTCAAAATATATCTACCTCTTATATAATAACTCAAAGAATTGACAAATATCTCTAGACCCTTGTTCTTAGCTCCTTTCAGACTCTATTAGTCTCTCTATCTCTATTTTGTAAAACCAATAGAAGTCATCTTTAGTAAATTTAAATATATTAAGAAAACCTCATCTTGGTATAATGTCTACTATAAATCTACTAACTATAGGTCTATTATACAATTAGTAAACAGCTATAAGACCTCTCAGCTTCAGAATAAGCTTATATAAAAATACTACTACTGTAGACAGACTCTATATATTCTATAAGCAGATATCACAGTACTAATGTAGGCTCAGTTCTCTTTAGATAATATATAAAAAATGAACATAGTTATCTATCTGAGTATTATTGGTAATATTGAAGTCCTATTCACTAAGAAAGAAGAAGAACTCTTAGAATAGAGTGACCTAGATATAAAAGGAAATAATAGTATAGGTATAGATATAGAAGATACCTATAGATATCTGAATGATGACTAAAAGATAGTCTGAGACAGACTATCCTTTAGTGGAGGCTGATGTGATGAGTGAATACTATAGTACTGCCAGATAACATACAAAGAATATTTAGTATATTATTCTATATAGTTATCATATATATTACTAATTTTTAAAAATAATTAAATATACCAAATCAGAATTCACTGATCTCTGAAGGAATACTCATTTCTTATAGAATACTCATTTTATAAAAGACCATCTTTTCTGTAAGGAATACATACATATCTCTTAAGGAAATAAGTAATCATACCTTCTCTAAATTAACCTTACTGTATATTTTGTAATTACTAAGATTGTGTCCAGATAACAACCACACTTGTATAAAATACTCCCGAGATTTGAGTAAATAAACCTCAGTCAAAAAAGTCAAAGAAAAAGTAAATGACAAGTCAGCCTATAATATACTTCAAGGGATACACCTGTCAATAGGCACTTGATCCAAGGAAAAGATTGCAACACTGATGAAAAATGCCCACTCTTAAGCCACTATTAAGGAGATTGTGAGCTCTATTCTCTTTTCCCCTCTGGTCCACTTTCCAATACAAAGAAGTCCACCAATTTTGGTCCACTTATCAGATTAGGCCTGAACAGAAGTCTGCCACATTTTGGTCTACTTGCTAGACAAAGCCAGAAGAACCTGAGAAATCCGCCATTTTGGTCTGCTTGCCAGACAAAGCCAGAAGAACTTGAGGAATCCGCCATTTTGGTCCCCTTGCCAGACGAAGCCTGAAGAACTTAGCCGCCATCTAGAGAAATCCACCAATTCGTCATGTTATGCAGATACCGCGTCCCTAGGAAATCGCCACATTACGCGGAATCCGCGCCTACCAAGGAAATCGCTGAAATCGTCCGTGTTACGTGAACAAGAAAACTTGCACTTTTAGAAACCAACTGAACATTTTGTTACTTTTTGACGAAGTAACTGGGGGCTCAAGCCAATCTACATAGCCACCCAAAACTTGTAATTTGCCTCCATCGAGCCGGGACGTTACACTATCTTTGCCGTGTCAATAAACAGGTCAACGGTCTTGAGCGCCGTGTACAAGGCACTTGACACCATTGCTTTGTTTGAGGGTTAAGGATGGCGTAACATGTTTTGATGCAAAGTAAGGGGGAGAATTTGCCACTAGCGCACTTGCTCTTCCTAATTCTGTTGCAATCTCTACTCCGTTGGAATGTGGCGTTGTACTCTTCACATATACCCTCATCGCGCTTTTCTTTGGGCATTCCCACTCGTTTCTCGTTACCACCCTTTCTCCCTACATATGTGAATATACCAAGGGGGCGGTATTACCATATGTTGCACTCAAATTTATTGCTTGAATCTGAGGTTCTTTTGCGCACTTTGCAAAGGGTTTGCTTAGCGTAGCGTAATTTACATTTTGGTAAACATTGACGACCGCGCAGTTTCATTTGCCCCTTCGTATATGATACCCGCCCTAAAGCCAAGGGCACTTGATCCTACGCCGGGCAATTTTAGACAAACAGTAATATCTTCCTTCCTCATTTTAATGTACCTTCCGATCTCATTTTCACCATCCATCTTAATAATTCATTGATGATTACTCTCTCAATAGTTGTATGCACAAGTGTATGCAGGTTCAAAGGAAAGGTAGTTGATAGCTGAACGATCAAGTAGGGGGAGCGTGGGCTCCTTACACATAATTGATGTGATAAAGTCTCTCATTGGAATAACAGCTTCAATTCTTACCAAGCAATGCGCATCTGTTCATTTTTATAAACCAACACAAGTTTTTTTTTATTCTTATATCAATCGGTACACTCACCCCAATAGGTGCCACACACTAGCATCATTGCTGCTCGTCGACCGTCTTAAAAGTGGTCAAGATATTACCATTGATAATGCAGGGGACGAGATGTAGTCCCCCCTCTAGAAATAAATACGAGTGCTCACTGGCCTAAGCGAGAACTTGGCCTATTAATCTCTTTCTGCTGCATTGTCCTCTTAGTCGCGAGCGACAGCTTCCGTCCATCGTAATATATCGTGGCAACCACACACGTGGTGGTTGAAATACTAGCAGAATTGAAACATGGACACAATACTATAAGTCCCATAATCATTTCCGTCCTTGACGACTTTAACAGTATGCCATTAATCGGAAATGTGAACATCGTCAGTTTTGAAACAGATTGATCCGAATATAATAATATTTTTCTGGTATATAGAAGACAGCTCCCAATGGATCAGTTAAGGTAAAATTTTGTTTTTATTTTCTATGATGCAGTGTTCCCAGGTTATGTGATCAAGGGCCACTACTTTAGAAAATGGACTAATACCTAACTGAGATTATACAGATTTATTCGCTAATCCACCTTAGGTGCCATATACAGTAAGCAAATAAATGATACCTGTGCAAAGGCACTTAGCTACATCGGCGAGTAAGACAAAAGAATAAAATGGACTTTGCGAGACCACTAATTTAATGTGTCGCCGAAGCCCTTCGGCCTTATAGGCTCTGCGAATTTTGAATGACCATTAATTCTTATAATTTCATTTCGTTTTGTTTATTGGTAACATATTGTGTTCTCCAGAATTGCCAATGAGGTTTGCGTTTAATGCATAAAAGTAGAAGGCGCAGACCGACCAAGACGACAATCGCAATAAAAAGGGGTTGACAGGAAAGCCCGAAAAGTATGATCTGCCCTGAGTAATGGAACGAGCATTCCGGGGAAACGTTCACGTTCGTGCAATCGGAGACCAAAAAAAAAAAAAACCAATGGCGATGTGCGCGACGATGCATCTCTGGTTGACAGCCGAATTCCGTTGGTCGAAGAAAGCTTTCCTGACAATCGAACACCGTAAAACTGTGGGTCTCTACAAGGTGTGTGTTTAACCTGACATCCCAACATTCTCTTTACTGGACCCACCTTCGGCGGTGTCCCCATCATGGGGACCAACTTCCGCGGCCCTTTCACCTTCCGGAATGGAGTTGGCCTTAAGAGTAAGGTTCTGTAAACAAGAAAAAGGCAAAACGTTCAATATAAAACACAAATTAACTGTGCAGAATAAGCAACGGGAAGAATGACAAAAACTCACTACATCAAGCACAAGATTCGTATACCAGAGGAACTTGCCGATCTTCTCCTTCCTATTCTCCTTTGTCTCGATCGCCCTCCAGATCTGCAATAAAACGTTATTTTCCTCCAGTGCGAGCTTCGCGATCTTACGCCTTTGTCCTTCTTCTGCTTCCTCGACCTCGTCCATCACCTCCATAACAAATTCCGTCACTTTGTCAAAGTCAACGTCATCGAGCTTTCGTTTCGGCGATCGAGGTATATCGTCAATGCTGCCCGCTGCCTCCGCGGACACCTCTGATGTAGTCGTGCTTATCAATCGTTGAATGAGTGTATTATCCATCTTTTCCTTTGCTTCATACACATCGTCGCAGTTGCCACCTAATGTTAACGAAATATAAATAATAATACAACATACAACAAATAAATATCAGTAAAAGTTCTTAGATGATGAGTGATCATTCGTTTCAACAACTTACCGAGAAATGCAACAACATCGCACGCAAGAAGAGAAACTGTTTGGAGAGCGTGATAACTCCAGGGACCGGTTTTGTTCAAGAATTGTCTAACATTTTTCTTAACGTCATTGAGGAGCTCGACGGGGCGTGCTTTACGCTGGCCATGGAAGCCCAAGGTCTTCACATATTTGTCGACATTCTCGATGATGAACTGGAGCATACAAAGGACATCAGCGTCGCTAAAGTCGGGGCTGATCGGCATATGTTGTTTTGCAACAAAGGCCCTAAGGACCTCGGCAGGGACGACCTTCTCGTTCTCGACAAGAAATTTGCGGAGCGCGGTTTCGATGAAATCGACAAACGATTCAACAAACGCATCTGTTTCCAAGCCTGAAAGAAAACAGGTCTGCTTCGCCGGCGGGGGAGAGGACGTACGATTTTTGATACAATGGTTTACCGTAGCTTGTGGACCGATCGCACACCCTTGTAAGCGCGACTTCGTGAAACATGCGTACGATCTCGAGGGAGTTGCAGACAGTGTCGACAACGAGGAAGCTGTCGACGTTATCGACGACGAGGAAGCTGTCGACGTCATCGAAGACGAGGAAGCCGTCGACGTTTCCGACGACGAGGAAGCTATTTTCGGGGAAGCTGTAGGCGTTTTAGAGGAAGCTGTCGACGTTTTCGACGACGAGGAAGCTGTCGACGTTTTCGACGACGAGGAAGCAGTCGACGTTTTCGACGACGATGAAGCCGTCGACGTTTTCGACGATGATGAAGAAGAAATTTTAGTCGAGGACTTTTTGAGCGAGGGAAACCCAGATTTATACCAGTTGAACACCGACATATAAGTTTGAGATTTCTCGCGAAGTCCTGGATCACTCTGCAGGATGTCGCGGAGGGTGTCACTTAACGACTGGAACGTGGCCTCGTAGGGACAGAGTTCAAGTAATGCATCGATGGTTTGTGGGAGGGTGTCCTTGACGTTATTTTTGACAACCCCGGTACGCAACCATAAACGAAGATCTTTTTTGCTCATGATGAGAGCTCAGGTGGGGAGTGAATAACGATGCACGTCATTAATAATGTGGCTTATATATAACTACATCATCTTTAAGCTATGTAACTTGACACATAAAAACAGGAGCAATCAATAAACAATGCTCGTCCCTCTTCTCTACACTCCATATTCCCAACTAAGATACAACAAAGGTTATGAGCCCCAGTTAGCAGATAATAAACACCTCTCTAAGACTATATGCCACTCTATACCAAGGTTTCACAAGAGACAAATCAAGAAGCCAGTGTGAGTATGCCAAACACAGCAGGTGCAGGTACTCTTGGAATAGATATGATGATGGTCACAGTCTCCATGGTAAGCATAAATATAGCCAAGAGATTGATTCTAATCTTTGATGGTAAGGATTCCACTATTTGGAAATTCTATATGAGTAATCTTCTGGAAGAATGTGGCTAAGTATAGTATATGAAACTGTAGGTACAGATTCAAGGTTATAATGCTATAAATAATTACTAAGCATTATATAAGATTATATTTATATTATCAAATTTATAAATAAAATATATAATATATATAATAGCTGCTCATGATATATGAAAGACTCTATATAATTATCACATATAAGGATCTGTATCAAATCAGTTCGACCTAAAATCTCAGCTATTCAATCTATAAATAAAGCCCAAAGAGAGCATCTGTAAATATGCTGATCATATCAAAAATCTGATAAATTAAGTAAATCCTTTTAGTATAATAGTAGAGTATATAGATGATGTTAATGTCCAGCTATAATATCCAAATAAAAAACAGATTGGACCATACAAGAGGGCTCATCAATAACTAGATGTAATGTCAGATGCAACCAAATAACCCAGAATATGCAGGAGGATCCACAAAGTCATACAAAAAAATATGTATTTAGGTGAAATACATATTAGAAAACTGGTCCTTCTACTATTGCTGAGAGGGAGAAAGATTGAATAAAAGTGAGTACAAATATATATAAAGATGAGTAACTATAGAAGATTGAAGGGTAGAATATAAAAAAGAGAAAACTGAAGAATTAAGCATACATAACCTTGATTACCAAATAGGAAAATATACATCCACTAACCGAAATCTGAGCAAAACAAGCAGCACCCAAAACAAAGACAAGATATTTGATGTCAGAACATCAATGCCAAGAACATTCATGTATTCATTGACCTGTAGTCTCAAATAAGCTCACTCAATAAACAAGATTCTGGTCTTTATAAGAGATATATATATAATATTATAGTAGTGATAATATAGAAGAGTAAGAACTTATAAACTATATCTATATAATAATAAGTCTTATAAATGAGAAGATGTATCAAGGAAACTGTAATAATGATAATGAAAAAATATTCTATAAGTTATGCAAATAAGGCAAGAATTATCAATAAAATCAAAAGCATGAATCTAAATTTGACAGAAACTATTATTAATATAGTAAGTATAGATATATATAAAATAATTACTATTATAAAGATAAGAGAATGATGAAAACAAGTATAGAGACTGATGATGGTAATATGAGAGTAGCAGAAAGAATCAAGAGAATGATAAAGAGCAATATAATACAAATATTACTTAAACTGATAATAATCAAGATAGAGATATATTCTATATACAAGTAATGAATACTGAGCATCTGAAGAAGACATCTACATTTATATCTATTTATACATTTTCAAGCTAGCAAAAAATGATAATATCAATATAAGTAAAGTATATACTAATATAGCTAATGATATTGATATATATCTTATAGATTTATATACTATATAATATATGATAGCCTATTAAGAATAGTTCTTTATAAATGAGTTCTTTAAGTAACTCATACCAATTAAGTTAGGTAATAATAATATTATACATACTCAAAAAAGAGGAAATATTAGTATATAACTTTATAATAATATTATAGAATCTTTGAGCATATTTCAGAATATAGTATATACTTTAAAGATATGGAAGAATCTTTTCTCAATTAGTAAAATAATAGTCTGTAGTGATAAAGAAATATATATATACTCAATGAAAGCAATCATATATAGTTTGAAGAATACTAAGAAGATTATAATAGTATCAAAAGGAGGTAATCTTTATATAATCAATAGTATGCTAAATGGTGCAAAAGTCTCTACATATACAATAACTATACCTGATGCATCCAATATATAGTATCAATACTTAGAACATATAGGCAAATTAAGTTTGGAAAGAATGATTAGAATTGGATCTGTATGAGGATTACTGATAAAATATTCTAAGATTTTCTGTAAAGACTCTATAGAGAATAAAGCAACCTGACATCTATTCAAAGAATAGATAAAAAGTATGTCTAGCATACTTGATCCAATCTATATAAATATACATGTATATAGTCTAATACATACTTTCTATAGTGAAAAGAGATATTTTATTATATTTATTAATAATTATATATATGTATAAAGTATACACTTCTTAATAGTAAAAAGTGAGATAATAGAGAAATTTAAAGAGTTTAAAGTAATTGTAGAGAATAAAACAGAATATAGAATATGTACTATATACTCAGATAATGGAGTCAAATTTATAATAATATATTCAAGTAGTATCTGAGGAAATACAGATATACTATCAAATGACAGCTCTATATATACTCTAGCAGAATATTATAATTGAGCAATTTAACTATGTAACTATAAAGATGATACATATGATGATCAATGTAGCTAGTACTCCAAATAAGTCAATCCGGATGGGATTTGGATGGGATTCAAATCAATGATTGTTTTGATTTCCAAATTAGACAATTAAATATTTACATCAATAACTCAATGAATAATTATCCAAATTTGATAATCTTGGTGTTATTTGAAAGCCTTTAATAAGGCAATTCTAATGTGAACAGGAACAATAAAATCAGATTATGCATTGCCGAGATATTAAGGAAAATGTTCTGTTTGACGAAATTTCCAAAATCGGCAAATCAAATAATTTCCCAAATCAGTAATTCAGATGGTTTCTTTGATAACTTGGCAACACATCATCCAATTTCAATGTTCTTGGTATCATTAGAAAGACCTTATTAAGGGTTTTCAAATGACATCAAGACTATCAAATTTGGATGATTATTCATCAAGTGATTGATGTAAACATTTAATTATCTAATTTAGAAATCAAAACAATCATTGATTCAAATCCATCTGGATGAGATTCAAATTCCATCTGAGTTGATCCAGATGGGAATTAATCCGAATCCAATCCAGATTAAATTAACTCATTAGGAGCACTAAATATAGCTGAACTATTATATTCTTATTGGGCTAAGGTTGTCAATACAGTAGTATATATATATATAACTAATATATATCTCAAGTATTAAGTAAAGAATCATGCAATAATAAGTATTTTAGAGATAATAAACTTGCTTCTGAGTAATTATAGACTAGAGCTAAGCCTAATGTATTATATCTATATATATTTGGATATGATATATATATTCTCAATAAGAGCAATACTAATTAGTATAAGTTTGAGGTAAAAGTCAATAAGCACATATTTCTTAAGTATTCTAGCAAGGTATATCAACTCTGATATCTATATATATATTGTAAGTAATCTTGTAGGATATACAGTTCAATGAAAAAAATAATAACAAAGAGATTTATATAAATATACCTATCATGATCTTTACTTTGATGAGAGTGGGTATCTTTAATACAAAAGGTCTAGGAGGTAAAGTACTCATCTAGAGAATCTTTAGATGATCTATTGTCATTAGTTGAATGAAGGAGAGCAGAAACTTGTAATATAGAGGATTTTGATCAAGAGTAGTGAAAGAGGCTTACTATATCAGTCTATACTGGTGAGATAATAAGAGAGAGATATTCAAGAGATCTGAGATACAGAGATAGAATAGACTTCTCTTAGATAAGCAACTTATTAGTAATGTAATTCAACATTAATACTGATGTAGAGTGTCAACAGAGAGAGAGAGATAATCAGTAGCCTGTAGGCTAGTAGCTGATAAATATTAGTAAGGAGTGAGATTTGACAAAAATCTAGTCCTGGAGTACTGAGATATAGTGATAACTTCCTCCTAAGTTTTGGGTAGTGTAGTGGTATATCTTGTAGTGAAATATCATATTGAACTTTAGAGCTAGTTACTTGGTAGATGGTGGGGTCTTCAAGTGTGAAGAATGTTTTAATATTGAACAAGAGAAAAGAGTGATATAGACTCCAAAATATTAGTTAGGAGAGTATAAAGTACTTAGTACCTTCTGAGAGACAGTTGGGAATTATCTTGAAGTATAGTATTGAGTTAGTGGGAATGTGGAGAGGTGGGATGAGCTGAGGGAGAGGCTGGTGAAGAGTGTTGATAATGAGTAGCTTACAGTTGATTAAATATTGGTTATATAGATAGAGTTGCTATTTACAGACAGTATGTATTTGTGAATAGGCTATGGATATTATTGAGAGAGGGTGGCAAGATAAGAGAGATTGATGTAGACATTCTGTCTGGTTGGTAGAGAGAATGAAGTCCCAAGGAGGGTTGCTATAGGCAATATAATAGAATGAACAGATGGGATATAATAAGATATGATGGGTTATCATATGACCTAAATTACATCATAGTGATAAGGTCACAATCAAGTGGAATATGAAGAATAATGAAGATACAAACAGTACAAAAAATGCAGATTTAAATGATATTCAGCTTATCTCTAATGACTAGCACTGCAGCAACTACCATAGAAACTAATAATTATCTAACAACCTATATTATAAAGGTTCTTATCACAGAGGTCCTGATTACAAAGGTTCTGATCACAAAGGTCCTGATTATAAAGGTCATATATAATTACTAAATTAGTTACTCATACTTAGTCAGAAATTATGAATCAACTTGTATAAATACCCCCAGAATTCCATCTGAAGTAAAGTAGTTTTAGTTCAGTCTTTGAGATAGAATAAAGTCCTCCCTCCATATATACATTCTCCTGAGTCTTAGTAATGATATCTACATAAGTGACTTTAGTATTTCTGACTAAACTCTGGAAGTCTAGCTAACTTCTACCAGAACTAAAGACGAGTATATAAATCGCAAAGACTTAAGGAAACCACTTACTGAATCTGAATTCCAAGGTGAATTCAGTCTGTATATAAACAAAGAATAAGTCTCTTAAAAGAAAGAGCATTACTACTATAATTACTTTTAAGTAAATACTTTCTCATACTGTAGGCCTCTTGATATACTTATATACTAAGTCCCTAAATAATTTCTCTACAATACTCTGATTATCTAAGGATAAGAGATAAACAAGACCAACTTTGGACAAGAGTAAATCCAGAACCAACTGTAGATTACTAAGAAACAGATCTATATATCAGAGTCAATCTAGCAATAACCACCAGAGTCAGATAGTACTATGATAATAATAATTAAAGAATATCAGCCACTGGTCAATCAAATATATCAGAACCTATATGAGGTCTTTAGAAACTACCACCTAGGTCTAGAAATATATGTAACTGCTGTACATACAATACCTTTGTTCATACCTATATATGGGCTACTAGGAATTTAGAATTAACTCCTATAGCTTCCCAGGAATTCTAGACCATATCACATTAGTCTTTTCTATAGTATGAGTAATAGCTAATAAGTTAATTATATCAGACATATATCACTATACCTCTATCTGAATATCTCTCTACCATTAGTTAACTATATGCTATACTAATATATTACAAGATATAAGAATAAGTAGTCAGATCTCCCACCTCCAACCTCTGATCAAGAAGTAAGCCCATCTATCCAACCAGATATTGAGATTCTTTTTAAAGGACCCAGTCAGAACAAGGATGCATTATTTCTTTTTTTTTTTTTTTTTTTATAGTCA
>RBNI01004407.1:0-14108 GCA_003990745.1 Jimgerdemannia flammicorona | reverse complement strand
AAAAAAAAAAAAAATTAATCATGTGGGATTGGATAATGGGGAACATCTCAACGCGCAACCACGAAATTAAAATAATAAGATGCTTTATCAGCAGGGTTACTACGACCCGGCGGCGACCTACGGTCAGCTCCCCACCACCAATACCTATCAGGCTCGGGACAACAAGTACGGTCAAGACAACGCCGCCCCCACCACGCCCACGACCCAAGCCGCAAGCGGACAGAGTCAGCAAACGACCCAGCAGGCACAACCGCAGCAAGCCTACCCCATGTCTTACTACCCGTACTACTACATGCCTCCTAACCAGTTCGCGGGCGGCTACCAGCAATCAGGCTACGGCCAACCCTTCGTTAACAAAAGCATGTACCCCATGTACACGCACCACCAGGCGCAGCACCACACGACCAAGCCTGGCGTCGGTGCCTCTACCAACACACCCTACGGCGCTGCCACTGGCTCTCCTTACGGCGCCGCCGCAACCCACCACTACTCGCAGGGCTCCCCCAGCTCCACAGGCTACGACGACATGACCGGCTCTCTCCATCACCACGTCCAGGGCATGCCCGGCATGATGGGCTATGACCAGAAAACCTACGGCTCTGGCGTACCCCAGCTCCCCAACTTCCTCGGAACTGGCGCTGCAGGCCAGCAGCAGGTTGGCGTCAACATCCCTGGCGCAGGCAAGACAGGCACGGGTAACGGGGCCGCCGACCTCGGCGCAAACAACCAGTACAAGGGATATGGTGCTGATAAACAAGGCCCCGCTTCCACGTCCGTTGCCCAGCAACAGGTCCAGACCAACACGGCGGCGTCTGCACAGTCGGCCGCCGCACAGGCTGCCGCGGCGGCACAGCAGCAGCCTGGTACACCCGGCACACCGACAAGCTACTATGGACAGCAACAGCAGCAACAAATATTCTCAAACTATCAGCAGTACCCGCAGCAGTCGCACCACTATCAGCAGCAGCATCATCCCCAACAGCAGCATCACCAAGGGGCCGGGCGTACGCCACAGCCGCCATACTGGAGTCAGTCGTAAGGGAGGAACATGGGCAGGTGTGATGAGTCGTAAGGATGTGTTTGCGTGAGTCGAGGGGGTGGTTACAGAAATCGGCGATAGAAATGGGATGCTTCATTGTCAGTGTCTTGGATATAATATGGATAGGAAGGGGGAAAACGGCTCGCCCTTTTTTTTTTTACTCGTCTTTTTTACCTCATCCTCCTTTTGAGCATTTTGTGTACCATCACAACTTTGTATTGTACGAAACCGGAGGTTGAGCTGGTTGGTTGGACGGACGTGGTCCAAATTGCGGACGCAGAAATGGGGAACGGTGGAAAGAAAAACTTCCAAAATTTTCGGAACATTTCAGTCCATTTAGTTTGGGTTTGGGTTCGTAGTCATCGGGAATCTGCTAGTTAATGGAATGGCTTTGACGGCTCGCGTGTATGTTTGGCAAATTTGTATCATTGGATTTCCCCCCTCTTCATGTATATTTACTTTTGTCTCGTGCTCGGTTCCGCTTGTTTTTCTTTTCCATTTCTTTTTTTTTTTTTTTTTTTTTTTTTTTTTTTTTTTGTTTTTTTTATGGTTTTTTTTTTTTTTTTTTTTTTGTTTTTTTTTTTTTTTTTTTTTTTTTTTTTTTTTTGGTCGGTAATTTTACAAGGGTTCTTCTCTTTGATTTTATTTGCAGTCTTACTTTTCTCTTTGCTTCGGGTCGAAAGATTTTTTGGCTCATGTATATCGTCCGCTCGTATATTTGATCGCGTTACGAAAAGGGATTTGCGCGTTTTCCGGATAGGGTATCGTATATAAAGAAATGAGATTTCGTGAGCGAGAAGTTTAAGTGAGGTTAGGAAGGATAAGATAAGGAATTCGACAATGTGCACGCCCAATTACGGGTTGAAAACGTCATTATTGTGGAAGTCGCAGTCTAATTAATTAGGCTCAGCACCCGCGGTCGGCACCGTGGTCGGCGTGGTCGGCACCGTGGTTGGCGTGGTCGGCACCGTGGTCGGTCCCGACTCTTATAGGGTTATAAAAGGATCGTCGCCGGTGGAAACCCTCTCCACGTACCAACGACGAGCCGCAGGCCCCAATCGCGTCCGCCACTCAGCACTTGCAATATAAGGATTGCGAAGACTGTTTATGAGGACAACAAAACGAACTCCACCCAGAACGGCGTGCACAGGGTGCAAGATCGACAAAAAACAGTGTTTTGGAGGCGCTCTCTGTTCTCGCTGTCGCCAGCTTGACAAACCTTGTTTCCGGGACGATACATGCCACACTGAAATTCAGTCTCGGCGATGCCGAGCGACGCGTCAGCAATTATAGACGTCGAAATGGCACCCGGCTCAACCTCAATCGTTACGCACTGTGCGTCAAGGGATACGGTGGGGTGCCATCGCTCCACTTCCTCGAGATGCTTGGAGACCCGTATGGAAGCGAGGCCCGCTATATCATTGGGAAATGGTTTGCCGATGCGCAGGAGACGAACGTGGACAGAGCGGTGGACGCAGGTGCCAGTCAGGGTGACCCCGAACTGCAGGAGCAGAGAAGCATACTGGAATTAAGCGACCCTCACGTTTTGACTAGTGTCTTGGAGAACGAATCCCAGCCTCAAATTCAACTCGCATTGACACCAGCAACCCTCGAGGAAGGTGGCGCGCAGCACGGTATCGAAGAGTTGCTGGCCATGGCAAAAAACGCGCGGGTAAACTTATCCGGACTGGATGCGCTTGTGCAAGTTTTCAGGCGTCCTATGGTGTATGGAACAATGATACATATGAATGTTGACATTATCCAACGACTGTCCAAAATTTTGAATCTGAACGTCCAAGTGCCCAACTCACTGAGTATCGACTTTTCCCGCCAGCCAGTGGATAGAAACGTTGTTTTCTGATCAACCAGCGGTGCTCGAATGCATCGAGCTGAAGCTCGCACTAACTCAACAATTCAGCAAACTCATCCTCGGCGGCAAGATAATTGCTTACATTGCCCTCCTGGCCAAGGAAATATATAAATGTTGGCAAGAGTTCCTTGGCCATCCTTCGTAACCTCGACGAATTGTTGGGATTCATCGAATCGTCCGTGTTCCAGGGGGTTTGCAATCGTTGCTACAACCACCAAACGTTCATGTCATTTAGAGCATCAGAGAGTGATTTTGAAATCGCAGAGGACATTGTCTCGAGTATTATTGCCTTGCATGTATTGGTCTGGTATAACATTATGTGTCGACGTTGTTATTTCTGTTTAGCTGATGATTATACTGGTTATTATTTTGTAGCTGTTGTCAATGAGGTCGTACGACGATGGTTTCCATTAAAAGTTATCCATTCAACATACTGACGTAATGTGATATTCACCTGCCGCAAAATAAATATTGTTGGCCCCTTACTCCCACTCGCCCCGCCCATAGCATGCAGCATATTAACGAATAAATGCTAATACCGGGCAAATGATAGCTAGCCCCTGGGCGGACGAGCCAAGTGGCGAAGACGTTAAGGGAGGGCAATGACCAGTTCAACAATCTGGATTCCGGAACAGTCTAGCAGGTAATAATGAACTGTGGAATGTATGAACCATGCAGGGCGCTGGCAGTGTCATGAAGCTGTGTATTGTGGCCATGAGATTCGGCGAGGATGCAGGCGGGCCCCTCCACGGGATGGACGACCAAGCCTAAATAAACCTTATCAGTAAGAAAAAGGATGGGCGCTACGATAACTAATCCTTGCACACCTTCCACCTCTTGACACATCTCTCTCTCCCTCCCTTCTCTCCCTCCTTCTTCTGGTATTTTCCGACACTTGTCATCATTTTTATCTTTTTTCCCCCCCTGTTTCTTTACGGCTACACATTACTTGATCGTCGTGCCATTCTGTGATCTGGGCCATGCACCTTCAAATTCAGCCCGAGATCGCGAGTGGCAGACTTGGGTTGGGGGTGTTATTTTCTTGCCGCGAAAATGCATCCCACCCCCCCCTTTTTGCGCACGAACGACGAATGAATTACACATAATACCGCACTCAGGCCCTTGAGCAAAACCAGCTCTGTTTTCATCGAAAGTGCTCATCATGGAGTGTGTCGGATTATATCTAGCATTTTCGTCCTGCGTCACATCCTCCTGTGGAAGGTCGCGAAGCACATAATTTGTTATTTGCATATTCTCATTTCACAGGGGCACGAAAACCCAACCATTCCACAAGGCCGGAGGAAAGATGCATAGCACCAAATATAATACTTTAAAGACAAATCACTTAGAAGCAAGGAAGATTTGGGGATTAAAAAAAAGAAGAGAAGAATAAAGGTTGCATCTATCTAAATATATACAGGAGCCTCGATGAATCACGAAACGCAAATGACACACGTAAAGGACCTCCAGTGTTCAATGTACACAACAAAGGATGAACAAAGAGGGTTGCAACATGAAATATTGTCCACAAGCTAGAGGAGAATGAATAAATGGCACCTCAATAGCTTTTAAGGAATGCAAGAACAGAGAAATTTTTTTACATGTACAGCAAAAAAAAAAAAAAAGAAAGTGACCAGAGAATCAGTGAACAAAGGGCTCAGAGAAATTATTGTGTTTACAAGTTCGACAAGCAAAACAAAGATGACAATTAACAATAATGCTGAGGCAATCTCCCTCCCCACACAATGTTTGATATCACTATCCTACACCGAAACATTTCTCCTTTTTCCGACCACACAGACGAGACATCATCCACAACCTCATACAGCCAAGAAAGAACGACGCATCCCACGACCCGCCTAGCAATCGCCTTACTCTCGCCGATTCGCGCAAATTACATGTCGCTGCTCTTTCTGCTCCTCTTCTTCCTGGGCCGGCACTCCGGGCAGTACCAGTCACCCTTAGGAGTCTCGCTAATCCCGACGCACCCGTAGTGGAACCACTCGTACTTGCATTTCTGAATTGAAGCAAGAGGGATGGATGCGAGGCGGTGAGAAATCTCTGAAAAAATAAAAATAAAAAATGGAGCTGCCAGCCGGAACAAGATATGCGGCAGCGAGACAAAAGGAAAATAAACACCCACCTTATTATCGCATGCCACCATCGACCCATTCGAAAACTTCTGGCAAAAGCAATATAGGTTGGCATCATCGTCCGAGACAACCTCCTGCGTCGCGTCGAATTCCTGTGGGCCAACAGCGACGGATGCGATGGAAGCGAGAGAGAAAGTGGGAGTCGGGGTTGACGAACTTTGCATGTTGAATGAGAAAGGCGAGTAAGCACGATGGTATGGGCGCAGATTATTTTTCTCAAAGTGGAGTTGGGAAAAAAAAAAAAAAAAAATACTTACTGTCTTTTGCGCTGTTTACTCGAGGTGGAAGGTGCAGGGGATGGGCCCCTGGAGGCGGCCCGTTTATCTATTGTGACGGAAACAGGACGGAGGGTTGACTTAGTAAGCCAATGAATTTGAAAACAAACGAACAAATTGACGTCCTGAGTATACTGGTGTATCTCACTCCACCTATCAAGAGATACATACTCTTTCTGTTACCCGCAAACTCCTCCACCCCGTCGTGGCTCGGCTCCAGAGAAACTCCCGCCTTGGCGAAATCGTTGTCGAGGCGCTCAATGTTTTGGGTCAGCTTCGGGGTATAAAATGAGAGTATGGAGAGGCCAGCATGTAAGTTCCACCGAAGAAAGGGAAGGCGGGACGAGATAACAGTGACAACCAATGCATACCAATTGCATCAATTTCTCCGAATTGCTGAGTTTTACCGTGGCGAGCTTTTCTGCGCGCTCGTACCCCCGCCGGATCTCGGCTTCCGCGTCGGGCTGGTCTTGATCCGGATGCAAGGCCCATGCGAGCTCGAGCGATTTCTCCTGCGCGTGGATCTGGGCGAGAGTTCCTGGAGGGGATTAGGTAGATATACATGGGAATAATCGCCTTTTTATTTTTATTTTATCGGGAGGAAGATTTCTCAAAATTGCGAGGGTCTGCGTACCTTCGAATTCGACATCCAGATTTATGAAATCATTGGGGTAGAAGCGCATCTCGTCTTTGATATCTGCGGATAGTTCCGAGAGGCGTGAAAAGAAGCAAGGATGGACAATATGGGTAGGGAGAAGAAAGGAATTGTGTGAGCAACAAAGGTCAGTGTTCAATGTAGGATTTTATTAATATATCCAATTGAATGGGACAAATTT
Organism: Jimgerdemannia flammicorona; assembly: GCA_003990745.1. Taxonomy (NCBI): domain Eukaryota; kingdom Fungi; phylum Mucoromycota; class Endogonomycetes; order Endogonales; family Endogonaceae; genus Jimgerdemannia; species Jimgerdemannia flammicorona. The sequence goes on along the minus strand of RBNI01004407.1, from coordinate 7,935 downwards.
CCGTAATTCGGTCCCGGATGCAGGCCGTTTGCTCGGCGGTTAAAAAATCATCCATCCATCCATCATCCATCTGCTCGTGTTATGTTTTGCGTCCTCGTTTTTTGAAAATAACCCGAATGACCATAATCTGACAATGGCATCAACCAAAGGACATCTTCGGACCACAAAGCCACGCCTAGATGTATGCAACTTGGCAAACGAGCATGGCAGAACAAAATAAGCAGGAATGCTCACTTTCGACCTCATTCGAGAAATCCAGCAGGTATAGGGTCGGGTTTTTGATGTCGACGTTGTCCATTGTATTATTTGTGGGTTGGTGAGTTAGACCTTCTATTTCTACCTTTCGGTCGGGAAGAGACAAAGTTGTCGGTTGTTTTAAAGTCACCGGTCAAGATACGAGCGGTCGTTTTTCTGTCAACACGGCTCGGGTTGGATGTTTCGTGGGCCGAGACAGAAGCAGTCTTAGCGAGATATGCGACAGAAGAATAGTAGGTTTATTCCAGATGACTTCAAAACACAGCACGAGGTATGAGGCTTTATGTATGCTAAGAGAAAAGTGCACACGGAGTGTTTTGTCAGCAGTAGCAGTGGGTAGTATGCCAAGAAAGTGTTAGAAAAGTGCACACGGAGTGTTTTGTCAGCAGTAGTAGTGGGTAGTATGCCAAGAAAGTATTAGAAATTGCAAGCTCCAGATTTACCGCAGCAACACGTCACGAGTTAACCTGCTTTAGGACATGACGTCACCACACCATCGGAAGCAGGAAAACACAAACACAATGTATTAACAAAAGGTGACATGGCTATTTACGTACATAAAGAGGATGAAACGGGAAAATGAACAAGAAATTTCAATCTGTGTCCGCCTTCGTCTAATCGATTGATGCACCCATCAAATACAACTACTCCCACCGTCCCATCATTTCACAACCACCAGCTCAGATCAAGGGTTGGAGTCGCCCGTAGGTCGTATTCCCCATCGGGCACAGCCGGCCCTGGCTCTAGGCGACGGACTCGTCTTCTTCGTCGTCGTAGGCGAGAGTTATATCTTCTTCATTATCGTCGTCGTCGGACAGGCACGCGCGGAGCGAGGTGACCGACGGACGACGTGACTCCTCCTCATCGGAGACGAGTGTCCACCCAGAGCGCGAGGATCGATGATGTCTCGGGAATGCGTCGTCGTCGGAGCGCGAGGACCGATGATGTCTCGGGGATGTGTCGTCGTCGGAGCGCGATGACCGATGATGTTTCGGGGATGTGTTGTTGTCGGAACGCGAAGACCGATGATGTCTCGGGGATGCGCCGTCGTCGGAGCGCGAGGATCGATGATATCTCGGGAATGCGTCGTCGTCAGAGTGCACGGACCGATGATATCTTGGAGATGCGTCGTCGTCGGAGCGCGAGGATCGATGATATCTCGGGGATGCGTCGTCGTCGTCGGAGGCGAGTGTGCGCCCGGAGTATGAGGGCCGATGATCTCTCGGGGATGCGTCCCCGTAACGTTTGCGTTCGACAGTCACGGGACGAGAGAGCTCCTCATCGGAAGAGAGGTCCGAGGAAAGTATGCGCCCCGTGCGTGAGGGCCGACGGCGTCTTGGAGATGGGTTCATGGGGCCGTAGTCGGAGTCCGAGCCATGATCGTGGTCCGTGCCGGCGCCGGCGAGAGAGGCGGGGTTTTGGGTGCGGTCCGTGTTTACATTGGCAATAGGGCCGTGGGTGACAGGCGAAGCGCGATCATTGCAAGCTACGTTCGACAGCACGTGCGCCACTTCCACTCCTGGAAGGGCGTCCGCTGTATTAATTGGCACCTGCTCCCTCGCCTCATCGTCATCGTTGGCCATATTCCTCAACAGCTGTGACGCGTCCAACGCACGATTCCCGCTCGGCCGCTCGGCCTCTCCACGCCCGTCGCAACCACCGCCGTGGGTGGGTGTGCCGGAAACGCGTGGCGTGATGGGTTGTGTCGGATCCTCACAGGTGTCGACGACAAAACGAATGTCGTGCTGGATCTCGATCTCCGCTTCGGAGTCTGTTTCGTCAGCGTTCGAGGTCCGCTGTACGTGCAAATACTTTCCCCCGTCCTCGTCGTTATCGGTAAATTCTTCTTTGTCGTCGACGAGCATCACCTCGCTGTCATCAAGCAAATTACGATTCCCGCTCGTGTGCGCGAACAGTATTGCGCCGCCGTCCGTTTGGGTCTGGGTCTGGGTCTGGGTCTGTGTCTGCGGTTGTGCTTGATTGTGTGTCTGCGGCTGTGCTTGGTTCTGTGCCTGTATTTGTATCTGCGCTTCCACCATCGCTTGGGTTTGCTGCCCCGAATCCAACGGCGCAGTACGAGCTTGCGGCACCACTACAGGAACGATGGCGACAGTCTTGCGGCGCGGGATGTTAGTCTGCCGGAATGCGGGCGGGAGGATACGACGGAAAGGGGTGGGTTTGGACGCTGTGGGGGAGGCCGCAGTCGTCTTGGGGCGTGTGGGAGGCGGGAATGGGGTAGAGTGGGAAGGAAGTGGACGTTTTTTCGAGGGACTGGTGGGGGTGATTGACGGGCTATTGTGGTTGGAGATAGTTGCGGTGAGAAGAGTGAAGGGTGGTCGTGTAGAATCTCGGTTGTTGGATTAAATAAACGTCATCGGTTTAAAGAAAATTTCTGTCGTGAAAACGTACCGACTACCTATCCCGGCGTCATCCCTTTCACCCAAATCCAACTTCCGCATTCTGACTTCCTCCGTCGTCCGACTCCTTCTCTCTTCATTCATCGCAATCTCCAACAACTTGTCGACCTTTACCTCAACGGCATCCAGCCTCCGCGACAGGCCTCCTGTGTAATTACCCAGGAGGCGCAGGGTCTTGTTCAAGGTGCGCAGGGAGTCGGAGAGAATGGCGAGTTCGGGGGAGGGCTGTCAGGTGAGGGGAATGGGTGGCATGGGGGAGGGTAAGAAAATATGGAGAGACAAAAGCCGGTGGAGTTATTGGGAATAAATGAAGTACCTCAGATAAGTTTTGTTGGTCTTCCATGACATTTGTTTCAAAGGATGGGAAAGAAAGAAAAAGGGTTCTTGCGTCCCTTGATACCAGTCACATGTCCAGCCACACGTCATCTCTTATATCCAAAAATGAATATATTAATTTTATATCCTCTTCCAAACCATGCTCAACACAACGGGGCTCTTCTTCCGCGTCTTCCTTAACCACCGGTCTATGGCTCAACCCCAGACCGTCGTCACCCGCCTCAAGTCCTTCGGCGAGCGAGTTTATCAGAGTACGAGAGACCGGAATATTTGCAAATCCATCTGTCAACACTCCCCCAACAGTGCCCAGAGACTCGCCAGTACCTCGGCCATGGCTTCGCCGTCTACAAGGGCTCCAAGACGGCAGAAAAAGCTTTTCAAGAATCACTCTTCCGTGTTGTTCAGGTAGAGTGCGGTTCGTCGGTATTCGAACTCAATCTTGCGGAACAGCATATATTTTATTATTTCATTTTATTTTGTCGGTGGCGGTTACTCACGCCACCCCCTCACAAGAACTCTAGTGATTTCCCTGTCCCATTCTTATACTCCCCCCCCCTCCCTCTTTCTTTTTTTAGTTCTGTCAAAACCAGATCCCTCCCGCGCCCAGCATATAGGGTTCCGCCAAAACCAGATCTCTCCCGCGCCCAGCATGTAGGGATCACAGTCGAATTCGACGGGTTCTACCGTGGCCAAGGTCGAAATACTGAGGACTCAGCTGCCAAAGAGTAGAAACCAGCCAAAACTAAGAAGGCTAAGAACTCTGCTGACAAAGGTCAAAACTAAGGCTAAGAATTCAGTTTTCAAAAAGCAGAAGTCAGTCAAAACTAAGTTGACTAAGAAAATATAGAAGTCAGTTAAAACTAATTAATAAGAAAGGGGTTAAAAAAAATGATAGAAAGATTTGATCATTATTTGATCTTATTTATTGATTATAGTATTTTTTGAGTTAATTTTAATAAATAATAGTAGAGGTAATTGTGTTTGAGAGTTTTTATAATTAGAAGGTGATTTTTTTTATATTGTATATTCTTTTGACTATTTTGTATCTATATTTAGAGGTAAGATTTTAAAAGTTTATAACTTTTAAAATTATAATAGCTTTTAAAAAAAAAATTACCAATAATTTATTATATAATAATTCTACCTTTGGTAAAAATTTTATAAAAAAAAAAAAATTTTTTTTAAACAAATTGAGATATATTTTTAACAGAAAAACACTGTTTCAAAAAATCATTTTTTTTAAATCTTAATTTATCTGCTAAATGATTTTAAAAGATATTCTTATCTACAATTAAAGAGATATGATAAAGTCTTTTCTACTTAAGCTTTAGTTTTTATAATTATAAAGTTTCTACTATATTCTAATATATATATTAGATCTTTATATTTTATCTTAATAATCTTTAAAGACTTGTGAGTTTTTTTCTATATTGTTTTACTATAGTATTTATATTTTAGTTATATAATTCTTGGGGGGTTTTTTTTAAATCTAATATAGTTTTTATATCTTTATATATATACTTTTATACTGTATTTCTATTAGATAATAAGCTTTCTTTAAAACTTTTTTCTCTAAATAGTAATTTCTATAGTACTTTATAATTATATATTCTAAAAAGTATATAATTCTATTAATAGATAGTAATTTCAGTTTTTATAATTATTATATATTTTAATAATAATATTTTTGAAAGTTTTATTAGTCTTTTCTATCTATTTATTTTTTTTAAAAATATATAATAAGTTGTAATTTAAATGTATATATTGAATTTTAGGAAAAAAAATAGTAAGGTGAGAGTAGTACTTCTAAACAAATCAAATTAATTTGAATTAAATTGAATTGAGAGTTATTTGAATCAAATTGAATTAGAGAATTTTCAATTTGAATAAAGTTCAAATTGAATTAAATTCAAATTAAATTGAGAGTCTGATTTAAACTCTATTTTTCAAAATATAATAACTCAATGAAAATACATCCAAATTTAATAATCTTTAGCTTATTTATATAGGGAAATCTAATAAGCTAAAGATCATTAAATTTAGATGTGTTTTTATCAAGTTATTACATTTTGAAAAATAGTGTTCAAATTAAATTTCAAATCAAATTAGCCTTTGATTTGATTTGAATTAAATTAAATTGGACCTTTGATTTAATTTGTTAAGAGCACTAGATGAGAGAGATTGATGGTAGATATTCTATCTAGCTAGTAGAGAGATAGAGCTCTTAGAGAGATCACTATCAGTATTTAGTAAAAAGAATATATAAGAAGAGTAATAGATAAATTATAGTAATTAATAATATAATTATTTTTGAGAAGATAGAGATAGAAGAGAGAAAGTCTATTAGAGTAGAATAAGATAGAGTGAGTTAGATTAGAATTATTGATATGATATGAGAACTATATATCTATTATAGATTAGTTAATAAAAGAGTCTAGTATTTATGAAAAAGAAAATATATATATTAAATTTTATATTTTTATAGAAAACCTTAAAGAGCTAATTTATAAGTTCTATTTTTCTATCTATTATTAATTATTTTGAAGTCTTGAATTAGTAGATGATCTCTCTATATATGTTATAATATATATAATAGATATAGAACTTAGTAAATATGTCAGATTCTAAGATTTATATAAAAAAAGAAAGAGTATATAAAGAAGACTTTTTTTTTTTTTTTAATTAAACTGACTAAGATTTATTTACTCTAAGATATGGAGTTATTTATACAGATTTGTTTTCTAATTTTACTACTAAATATAAGACTAAGTAATAAGTTATTCATATAAAATTCTAAGTAGAATTCTATCTATATCTTAGATATATATATAAAATCTTATATAAAATTCTATCTGAAATTTAGAAAAATAATAATAGTTTTACTGATAATTTTCTAGATATAATATCTATAATAAAGATAATTTTTATACTATAATAAATTAAAAAATCAGATTTAGGTACTATGATCAAATATCTATTTTCTATTTCTATTTTATATCATATATCATATCTTCTCTCTGAATAGATTATTTTTGATATAAAACTACCTATTAAAATTTCTATATCTTAATATTTATATTTGTTCCCCCTATATAAACATATTTGTAATATATTTAAGCAATTGTCAGAATATTTTTCAAAATTCCAAAAAGTCTTCAAATAATTAATTTAGATAGTAGTGCATATATTGTCAAAAGTTAGATAATAGTATTTTCAAAAATCAGTAAATAATTAACTTAAGTACAGTTTATATATTATTAAAAGTCAGATAATAATGATTTGTATATTGTTAAAAGTCAGATAGCAACTTCTTTCAAAAGTTAGATAATAGTAAATTAATATTATAGAATAGCTTCCAGACTTGTCAAATATAGGTAATAGACTTCAGAGTGATAAATTATATATTATAAAATAGCTTCTAGACTTATTGAGTATGGGTAATAAACTTCAGGACAGTAAATTGTATGTTGCAGAATAACTTCTTTTAAATAATTAACTCAAGTAATTTATATAATATTTTCAATAAAGTAGTAGTTTGTTTGATATATAATAAATAGCATTTGTATCTTAAAGTCAGATAGTATTCTTCAAATAATTAACTTAGGTAATAGTTTATATATGTATTATCAAAATCAATTAATTTTTATAATGTTATTCCTTAAACTAAGAAGTGACTCAACTATTAACTCAATGATATATTCTTCTAGAGTATATCTTATTAGTACTCTCAAATGAAATAAATTAATTTGAATTGAATCAAATTGAGGATTTTTTAATTTAAATTGAGGATTTTTCAATTTAAATTAGGTTTAAATTGAATTGAGTTTGAATTGAATTGAGGTCTAATTCAAAATGTTCAAATCAAATTGAGATTCAATTCAATTTAAAATTTGAAATACAATAACTTAATAAAAATATATCCAAATTTAATAAATGTTAATATATTGGATTCACTTTGATAAGATGAATCCAGTATAATAAAAGTTATTAAATTTAAATATATTTTTGTCAAGTTATTGAATTTCAAAAATTTTAGATTCATGAATTATTAAAATTTAAAGTTGGTAGCTTAATATATCAATCTTTTATTTATTATTCAAATATATAGCAATACAATATATTCAGTACTAATAATACTTATCTAATATATTTCACTTATCTGATACTTAGTATTTTACAGTATATCTAACTACAGTAACAGCCAACTGATGGAAATTATTATAAGACCTTTTTCTCAAAGGTAGATTAGAAATAAATGAGTTTAACTTCTAGCAAATTTTAGAAAGGATACCACAAGTCTTTCTATATTGTCTATAATTATTACAACTAGTCCAAGAATGGCCTCTTGGTTTTGAGGTAGTAGAGATGACCAGGGCTCGTCAGTCCACCATCCTTTCACCTGTATCATTCGGGTGACACAAGACTAAGGCAACACTTTTTACAATGTTTTTGGTACCGGACGACTAGCAACATGGACAGCACCAATCGAACTGGTGAGCGTACTGGCCAGGGGGGTGATAGTGCCTTTGGCTAGCAGCAGGTGGGAAGAAGAGGGGATGGTCTGGGGATACCAGAGGCCTCGAGGATGAGCAGAGGCACCGGCAGCGGAGGGAGGGGCGGTCTGAGGCAGAGAGGAGGGGAGAGGTTGACCTTTGCTAACACGGTCTGAAGGGGGAAGATGGCTGCTGGACTGGATAGTTGGCTGGGCCTGGGGAGGGCTTCGATGACTGCTGCTAGCGGACAGGGCGGTGTGCCCAGGGGTACCTCTGGTGGTAGGGTGGGAGCCGGAGTAGGGGCTGGAGATGGGGCTGTGACTGCTGATGGGGCTGTGACTGGGGATCTGGCAAAAAATCCAGATGTGACGGTGGTTAGCGATGCGGGGCTGGGAGGGGGCACGAGGCCTGGGGACCTGGCAGATGGTATGACG